>OMLP01029728.1:1194-11688 GCA_900302685.1 Spondyliosoma cantharus
TGTTGGAGGTGTGTGTGTGTGTGTGTGTGTGAAAGGAAATACAGAACGAGAGAGAGAGAGGGAGAGAGATCAGCACACTGAAGTGGCAACGCATGTGCCTAACTCAGTGCGTGTAGTTTTAAAGTTCAGGGAGTTAAAAATGTGCTGGAGACAGAAGAAAAGAGAAACAGGATTTAAGACATCAGCATTGCAACAGTAAAAGGCCCCCCGCTTCAGTCCGTCCCCTGGGAAAGATGACTTATGTGATATTAGGCCACTGTGTAGTACTGAGATGTAGTTTGTGCTGCGCTGACACACTGTGTGTGAATTCATCTCACTAGAAAACACTCGCAGTTTTCTAGGCTGTATTTTTTCGCAGAGCGAGACAAACAAGGAGGTTTAATGTTTCACAGTAACATCCGCATTTCTCTCTTCACTTCCCCTGGATGTGATTTTATCTCGGCTCCGACATGATCGCGCGGTTCACAATCAAACTTTCTTGCTCCACTGAATACTTTGCAGGATTATGTCCTTTAGTAGTCGTTACACACCTGTGATTTATGATGTCATTTGGCGTGGATAGTCGTTGAAGACGCTATATTACTACACTAGCAGGCCAGTGAACTACTTAAGCACTAACTCTGCCACCAGAAGTAATTGTTTGGAACATTAGAAATACGTTCTCGGCTATGCAGTCAGGAGGTGAAAATAATCAAGAAATACCGTACCGCAGTGTCTCTGCATACTTTATATATATTTTTTTTATTGTGGCTACTGCAGTGCAAAGCAATAGATGAAAAGAGGATACAGGGTATTTTTGAGCTTTATATTTCAAGGTAACAATGTTCTTTTTCAGCACCGAATAACTTTGTGGATTTTGAGGATTAGTGAAGAGTAAGCCAATTACTTGTTCATTTTCTCTGTTTGGGGTTGTGTAGTCGATCTCGGGTTTCAAAATGCCTTTTTTTTTTTATATTGTCCGTTGATCCTTTGTGGAGAAAAACCTCTCTTAACGGCTACAGAACCGCCTCTATCTAATGCTACGTTCGCTGTGTTTTTCTCCTCTGCAGGCATTTCTCCTGTCTGTCCGCTAAATACATGTGTCCCGGTGTGCCGGCTGTGATGAGCAACCTGCTCGCTAATATCAATGCCTACTTCGCCCACACCACCACCACCACCACAACCACTGCCTCCGCTTCTGACCGATTTGCTGCATCTAACTTTGGGGTGAGTGCGCCTATTATTGTCTTGCAGTCTGACATTACAGCAGTGATATATCGCATTATGGTGCTAGATAAACAGGTGGGTTATCTGCGGCCACCAGTTAGACTTCAGTATCATCTGTCTATGCGCTATTGTTTGAAAATGAACCCTTGAAATCACTACTTTTTCGTCATTCTCTCCAGAGTTGTTTCTCTAAAGCGAGGTGTGCACTTGAAATCAACAACATCTCAGAGGTTGCCAGTGCTCTGTGATTGAGCCTTTAATAAGCTAATGTTGTAAGGCATCAAATAATATTTCCAGGCAGTAAGCCGAGTCTGGCAAAAGAGCTAAAGCTCTAAATTTTATTCCAGGAAGTATAAATGAATCACTGCCGGCGTTGCAATGCTACCAACAACGCAGTGTTATAAATTTCTTGACACAATTCTCTGGGTGTGGTCACACTTTGGACTAAATTATGGCCGTCTCATCCTGACAGAGGGAGAAATTTGTCAAATTACTGGATCAGCTGCATAACTCACTGAGGATCGACCTCTCCAAATATCGGGTATGTATGATTTTTTATTTTTTTTTGCTTCTGGTGTGTTTGTTAAAGTAACGTCCGTGTTGGGCCCCGTGATGTTTGTCACTTCAAAAGCAGGAACATTACACATTAATATGATGCAGAGAGACCGCAGCAAACAGTTCTCCTGTGAAAATGCAGTTTGTCATTTAGCACGCTCTGTTTGGTATTTACATCCCGTTTAAGCTGACTGTACTTTTGGACAAATTGTTACCGTCTAAGCCACCTGCCACCTGGTTGATTTGATACGGGTTTCAAGGTTGATTCAACTCTGTTTACAGTACACCGTGTGCTTACTATATCTGGCTTGGAGCAGCAATCTATTTACACTTTGATGTTAAGGCCAAATGTGTGTCTGCTGCCCTCCGAATGCGGTTATTGACTGGATTCTCTTCCTTTTTTTTTCTTTTTTTTTTTATGGAAACAGCTCAGTGTGTATTTTATTTCTGTTTGCCTCATTTGAATCGCAAAGTGTAATCACACAGGACGCACGCATGAAGGAAATGTCATTCTAAATGTGGTGATATCATACCAAGAATGACATTTTATAGCATAACATGAGCCGGATGCGTTTTGTCATAGTATTAACAACTTAACGTACGTGGCTTTGAAGGCTTTAAACTGCGATAATGATGAAAGTGCAAAGACTCAAAATAGATACATATGAATACAGACAGACTTCATATCATAGAGAACCAGAAATGATCGAATCGAACTTTGTTACGAGTGAATTGGATGATGAATGAAGTGCTGTTGCGGTCTTCAGCGGACTGTAGCCAGTGGTGTAGCCGGGCACATAAATATCGATAATCAGCCCACAGTGTCCAGGAGTCCATCAGCCTCTCAGGAAATATTGGGGTCCTCACGGCCCAATAAATAGACCCTGTCATGTGAGTCCAGCACTCTCTCTGCCGTGGTTATTCATGAATTTACTGCACACCTTGTAAATATCTGTAACCTAGGCTATGCACTCTGATGCGTCTGTATGTGTGGCTGTAACATCTACGGGTTGATTAAAAGTTGGCCATCGCTAAAATAAAAAAGCAAACAATATATTGTAAGAGCTTCATTTTGGTGATTAGGCTGCTGCATCCAGTGTCAGAGGTTTCATAATCAGCTGCGTGCTACTTACCCGTACACGATGCAGCAAGAAGCAAGGTGATGCACTGAGGGGAGTGGAGAGCTCGACTCTGTGAGCTCCTTCTGCAATGAGGCAAGATGACCTGTAGGAATAGCAGCTTATAACTATACGTAATCATTAGGGCTATTTTCAAAATATATAGAATCTAGTGTTCTATAAAACAGCCCTGCAACACACCTTCTCTTCTTATATTGTACTGTCTATCTGCACAGTCGTTTTTCAACCTGTAGTGATGAATTGGTCATAATAGTGAAAATGCGTTTGTGATGTTTCGTCCACCTCCACGTCAGCGCATGCTGGGGAAATACATTTTCTATGTAAACACATGTAATGGCTTTCCAGCCCCCACTGAGTCGATCACAGCCGTAGTCCTGTTTGTCGTATGATACAGGCTCATTCTTCACGGTCATTCGTTGGTGATTGTCACTGAACAATGAGCACCAGGAAACATCCGTCAGCGAGCATCACTGTACCTTTTTTATAGAGAAAAGAGGAATTTTCTGGTTGACCTGCTGTTGCTATGTGTTAAGTAGAGTGCTGTCTGTCACCATGTGGTGGCTCAGCACATGTTGTCTCTGCACTTTCAGCTATTTGGCATGTCTTCCATGACTTTTTGCTTTCCACACCTACTTAACTGTGTAGCCTATTCCTATTTAAAAAAAAATGTATTTCATATAAAATAACAATATTCCCCCAATCCCAAAAACGCTTGGACGCTGCAATCATTTGTGGACGAGTTGTGTTTATCGACAACAGTTTTACAATGTTCCCTAGCCCATGTAGTAATGTCCTTGTTTCACAAAGTGGTGAACCTCGCTGCATCCTTCCTTATGATCGACTGAGGCTTTCAAGGACGCCTCTTTAGTACCCAGTCAGACCCTGTGGAATCTTCCAAACAGGTGTTTTCTGAGCATATACTGTATTTAAAGATATTTACCAAAATCACTGAAGTTAATGAAGTAAAATAATCAATATAAATGTATTTATACTGTTTTAACTGAGTGTATGTTTACTGTCTATATTTACACAGTTTCCCAACTTTTCTTTGGAGTCAGGGTCCGTACAAATACGGACAAGTACAAATAAAATAGGATATAAATTAAAGTGTGAACAGAAATCTTTTCCCCTTAGCTTTTCCAAGCTAAGGGGACCGCTGTTTCAAAGTCAACTGGATCATTTCCATTTTTCCTCAGAATCAGAAATAACAACAACACAACACAAAATGTGAATTTCTTTAATAATTTATTGTTAATAAATACAATTTAAAAAAAAAAAAAAAGAAAAAAACGTGTGCCAAGTGGGACACAACATTGTATAATGATAGCGAGGTTTATAGGGAACCAATGTAAACGGCAATGAATTAATTATTCTGTATTACATTCTGCAATTAACATTTAATAAAAAAGGATTTGTCTGTTGCCAGTTTGAATAAAATTACAAGATTTGCATTATCAAGTTTTTGTACCGCCCTCACTCCTGCACACCGAAACAAATCGGCCCCAAATAAATAGGGAATTAATTAAAATGTCCCCCCCCATAATGTAATCTGACCTAAATATGAGATAAAAGATGCCAATCAAGCCTGAGGTTTACATTAAACAAGAAACTGTATTCAGAAATTAATCTCTAATTTCCAGAGCGCTGCCACTCACAGTCCACTTAGGGTGTAGATGTGTTTTACTCTGACAGATTAAAAAACCCTGACATAGCTACAGTACATAATCTTCCAGAACAATCCCAGGAGAGCTAATCCTGTTAGGCACCACTCACCACCACCACAAACACGCCCACGCACTCATCTGCCTGACCCGCTACGCTCACATGTGTGTCCATGCGCTCACATGCAGGCGCAATAATGCAAACGGGCACGGAGCCGTCTGTCGAGTGTGGAGACAGTCAAACTGCCGCTCTCACATACAAGAATGCACCTGAGCAGCCAAACACACACACACACACACACACACACACACACACACAGCTGGTGGCAGGACACTGTGAACTGTAACTGAAAGATGACCCTCTCACCTTTAATGTGACAGAAAAAGGCGCCGTTGTCGTTGAGTGGCCGATTGCTTTAGTTCCCCTGTTCTCTGCCACGGCTCGCTGTGTGAAGCCACGTGTGATTACGGAGACACACCCTGACGGCGGCAGATCCTGCTGTCTGCCCACAAAAAGCAAAAAAAAAGCAAAAAAAAAAGAGAGGATGATAGGAAGGGCAGCAAGTAGATTGCGAGACAGAGTGGAAAAGAGAGACTTGAGGGAGACGGAGAACGGAGTAGCAAATTGTGAAGGAGGGATAAAGAGGATTTGGGAAAAAAAGAGAGTTGGATGAAACAAGCAGAGACAGGGAGAGGGAGAGAGTTGGAGGAGATGGGATTTGGACAAAGAGCGAGGGAGTTGGAGGGAAGGAGATGGATTTGGAGAGAGTGAAAAAGGAGAAGGAGATGAAGAGTGAAAGGAGGCATGGTAGGTGGGTGGCCGAGTCGGAGAGAGAGAGAGAGAGAGAGGGTTAAGTAAAGGGGAGATGGCCTCCTTTATATTTTTTTTCAGATGGCCTGGCTGTCTGGTGATGACACGTTCACTGAGAGCAGTCACAGAATATCACATTGGCTTCACCTGCCAGCGCTGCCCTGCTGCTCCCTTGTCAAGCCTGCCACAGACCAGTGGTTTCACGCGCACACACAAACCTCACATCCAAACAGTCCATACTCTCTCTTTTCTTCCCTCACTCCCCCTCCCCCCCCAGCCGTCCCACAGAGCCGGCCTTGACACCATTGGACAGTAATAAGATTCAGATCGGGCTACTCCGCCCGCTCACCGTATGGATTTCCCTGTAATGATATTCTGAGGGAGATTGAGTTTGCTTTTGTAAAACTGAGGGCTTGAATCAGAGGAGAGGGAGCAGGGCTGCAGCTGCCACTCTGCATTTTGCTACACATGCATTTCTTCCCATGAAACTTTATTCAAACAGCCCAGTGACACACAGTGTATAGCCAGACAGTCTCAGCTGGGATTCGCAGGCTCCTCCGGGGTCGCACATAAAAAATACCAGCGTTCGGAGCAGGCTACGAGGGATTTGGGCTGTTTGCCTTAGTTTGGACAGTTTGATATGAAGTGCTGTTTGTTCTGTAAGCACCCCTGGGAGATGTGCGCTATTCTCTTAAAATGGAAGTCTGTGCAGTATTACAGTTGGTCTTCAGAGAAAAGGTTACTTAATGCAAACAGCTGGTTTGGTGTTTTCTATGGTGTAAGTAAAAAAAGAAGATGGAGAGGAAACTCGTTCCACACTGTACCTGTAGCTCTCTACAGCAGGATTATGTCACATTCAGTCATATCGAGCCTTTTATGGCACTGATAAAGCATCACATTAATAAAACATTAGAATTCTGGGATAATATCCCGATCCAATCGCCAGAACAAATGTTGCTTCTTCTGCCAACCACAGATAATGTTGAAACTTTACTTTATCTTTGTGTTGCAACTTCAGGTTAAATTTTCAGTTCAGTTGGTGATGGCTCATAATTTGGCTTACCCGGCTAGTGAATGTCCCGACATCCCATCAAGAATATCCCGTTTTGCTGCCACAAACAGAAAATCTCCCGACGTCTCCTTGAAAATATCGAGTGGTTTCACGCTTGAACAGCGGTCCTTGCATGACAGCCGTCTCAACTGGCTGTAACCCCCCCCACCGCTGTTCCCTGCATCTCCTGAGATGAAACTCAGCTCATATACATGTAATGACAATGTGACATGACAGAGGCATTATATAAAGATGTAGAAATGTTTATTTGACGCGTATGACATGAAAAAGCCTTAAACCTAACCATGGTTTGCAGAAACTTGAAATTACGACATTTTATTCTGGCATCTGTGCTGTTTATGCACACGGTTGCACAGCACTGGCAATGATTATTTGTACATAGAGGCCAGCTGTATGCTTCTATGGCACACTGTGCTGTCATCCACACATGGGAGACAAATATAATTTTCTGTTTTCTGGAGAAGGAAAATGTTTAGAGAACAAAGCTGCATCTGCATAGTTGCAAATATTTGGGATTATCTTGTTCTTTGCAGAGCAAAACCTGCATAATCCAAAACTTTGAAATTAATGAAAGTGAAACATTTAGAGAGAAAAGCACAAGAGACGAGCCGGTATCACCTTTCAGAGGAGATAAGGAAACCTCTGTGCCAACTCTGATGGGTATAAAAAGAAATCCTAAAAGTTATTGCGAGGACACAGAAATCAACTAAACTAACTAAGAAGGATTCTGATATTCAATGTTCATTCATGGTTACAACAGTTAGTTTCTGTGACCCTTAAAACAGCAGGTAGTTCAACAACTTTGAGTGGAGCTAAAGAGATGCCTCCCTTTTTAACAAAATATCTCACATATAAAGCCACTACTATCTACACCTTATCACATGAAAAGAGACATAAATCCACACACACATGCACATATTCTGTGGCATATGCCTACCCTGAGGATGCTCAGAGTTCAGGGTGACCTGTTCCTCTTCCTGAGGCAGTTTGAGGTCCAGTGCCCGTCAGTGCCTGACTGCTTTTGATCCCTTTTTCCACATGATTACCTGCACTAACCGGTATTTGACCACTGACTTTCATTTTTTTAGTCATACTGCTGCCTCTGTGTGTTCTCCACAGAGCAGACCAAAACATAACCGGTACAATCATCCATTCAGAGTTGAACTTCCAACCCAAAGGGACATTTTACTCAAAATGTGCAGTGTTAAAATACAGTGATATTCGGTGTGCGGTGTGTGTGTATATATATTTATTTTATTTTGGATGATAAGCAGTCCCCGCTCTGGAGTTTTGCGCTCGGTGTAGGCACTGGCCCAACATAATATTCAATTTAGACTAGAACAAAGACAAAGAACTAAAAGCTCATCAGCATCACTCACTTCTCGTCCCATCTCATAATGGACTTTCTGTCATCTTTGGAAGGCAACGCTGATGCTGTCTCTACTTTTGGCTCAGAGATGGATGCTTTGCTTTTTCAGTATGCTTGCCTGCTTCTGGGCAATAAATCTGCTTCTCTTCCTTGGCTTTTCTTTTGCTGATGAAGTTGGAGTTCCTCTACTCTGGTCTTTGTGTATTCAGACTTGTTAGAGGTGGACAAAGTTCTGCCGCTACTTATAAAGTCAGCCGCTGGTTGAATAATGTTTGTATGCTGATCAGCAATAATGAGTTTTGTAAAACAATGCTTTAACCGGTTTGAAGGTGCATGCTGTTTTTAAGCCATCTAAAACTTGGTTCCCCGCCTGAAGCTATGATTATAATTTAGATAAACCCCATTCGGTTGCTCCTTGCTTCACACAGTTGTAGCCGATAATGAATGCGTTTCTGTGCCCCCGTGCCATCTGCAATCAAAACAGGTGGTGAAATACCAAATTAGATTGGTGGCTGATCATAACATTTTGCATGTCGACATTTGTTGTTTTTTTTTTTTTTTTGTGTGGAACCCACCTACCTCTTCTGCAGCCTCTATAATGAGTGTCAATGAGCCCTTGACTTTACTTGATTTCAATCACTGTAATTACACAGCTAGATTACCTTTTGATGTCAGAGGATCCACTAATTAACATCAGAAATGCTGCACTAAAGCTTTTTTTTTTTGTCCATTTAAATGTACAGAATGTGATATAAGATTTAATTTCCCAACCAAGTAGACTCAATGAATCAGACCTCCACTATCACTGAAACTCAGACTGGGTGTGGTAAAAGTTTATTCCGTGCAATTTCAGCTCCTTTCATAGGTGGCTTTGCTCGCCGAGATAAAGGTGTTACCGCCTCTATTGAGAAAAGCAAGACAGCACAGATTAGTTTGACGTCGCCTGAGAAACGCAGGGACCTTAGTGGATTAGCTGTCTTTATTTATCGGAATGACTTTTTAGCAACAAAATCACACGCCAGTCTTTAATTAGTTTCTCTCTATAAACGCTGCGGCTCCTATCCCCCAAAACAAAACAGATAAAACACACGTCGAAGTGCTGTGACAACGGCTCCCCCGCACAGTGATTTCTGGGTTGTTTACAGATGGTGGCATTCGAGGTTGCAGCGCAAGCTATGGAATCCATGTTTCAGACGGACCGATGGTTTCACCTGTTCCTGAAGGCTACATGTATGTGAGGTTGTCGGGAGGGAAATTTCGGCGTCAGCACGGAAAGAGAAAGCGCAGTGACTGATGGCACTGATGGGCCCCACGCTGCGGGTGTGACGGATGGCGGCGCAGCAGCTGCGAGGAAATACTTTTCTTTGCTCGTAACAGGAGGAATTGTGTTAGAAAGGAGACTGTACGGGAGCATTCATTGCTAGAGCTTCATATAATCATATTTGGAAAATTGAATGACGTGTTTTAGCTAGAAAGAAATGATGAAATAATACGAACTATATTGCTCGTGCGAGAGGGAGCGATGCAAACCGCATTTTGTCTGAGGCAGAGAGAAAACAGCTCAAAAACTGATTTTCTTTTCTGCTTTTTTCCCCCCATCAGCAGCTATGTATTGTATAACTCTTCCGCGTTTGTTTGCAGGCTGTGTGTCGGGCTTGTTTGCCTGGAGGCTGTTTAGTCTATCTTTATTGGAGACTACACCTTCATCTCTCAAGAAGCCTGTTTTTTTATTAAATCACGGGTGTCGAGGAATACACTAAAGCCCTCAGTGAACGGCTGGCTGTCTGTAAAGCATTAACAGGCTAACTGCATTTGTTGTTTTTGAGAGTTACCAGGTTTTACTGAACAGTTATTCTCTATTGTCCGTTTTGCCTCTTGTTTGAAAACTCGTCATCTTGAATCATTCATCAGCCCAATAACAACCTCTCACACTGCTCACGTCCAAAAAGATGTTGGGCGAGTTTTGCTTGTGCTGATTGGCCTTGATCTCAGATAGACCTCATGTTGTTGTCAAGCCCGTAGGCTGCTGTGAAGATTTGGCTCCATTTCCCTGAATCTCTGTTGTGCATTTATTGACAAGGTAGAGGAAGGGGGGCGGGATAGAAAACAGGCAACATTTTATTAGGAGTACTGAGAGAGTACAAGAAGTAGGATAATGTATGGGGCAGTGATGCCTTTCCTCAGGGCTGTCAGGGCTTTATATGCTCCCCGTCACGCTGCTCTGCACTGCCTGATGGCTTCATGGCCCCGAAATAGAGGTTTTCATCAGCAGAGACCTCCCTTGTCCACTAAACGATTAGACAGACAGTCATTTCGTTATGATTGCTGGGCGTTGCTCTGTAATCAATTTCAATGTTTTCGAATAAAGCGGTGTGTGTGTGTGTGTGTGTGGGGGGGCTTTCAACAAGATGTCCTCTCTCCTCATGTTATTTTTCCCTCTCTCTCTACGTCTTCCTCCAGGATAACTTCCCAGCTGGAAACCAGGAGCGTCTCCAAGATCTCAAGTCCACGGTTGACCTCCTGACCAGCATCACCTTCTTCAGGATGAAGGTACTGTACTGTAGCGTGTGTGTGTGTGTGTGTGTGTGTGTGTGTGTGTGTGTGTGTGTGCAGGCTGTCAGATCGCCCCTTCAAGAAATGAAATGAAGTCTGAATACTGACTAGCTGGGAGGAAGGGCGGT
>OMLP01029730.1:0-10947 GCA_900302685.1 Spondyliosoma cantharus
CAGGAAGATGAACGAGTTCGAGGGCAAGCTTTCTGAGCTGGAAAGCATTGCCTTATTTTTTATCTTATCTTATTGTTAAGTGTTATCTTATTGTTTATCTGTTTGCTAATAAACCGTGGTTTTACGTAAGTGCTGTCTGCTGTTGTTGTGGTCAAAGACGAGTGAAATTACGTGGCTGAAAAACTAGCGTGACATAATGCTCAAAGCGGCATTAAGTTATAAAGACAGATAAGTTATTAAGGTAGATACTTACAAACATACACTCTGGAATGTTGATGGCTGACACAGGTAGAGGTGCAAATGTGTGCCAGTGGTGTAGAATAATAGACAGCCAGGTGCACATGAGGACACTATTCATATGACAACTGCTGCCATACACTCTGGAATGTTGATGGCTCATCCAGTGACTGTTTTCATTGACGCCAATGCTGCTGCAAGTTCTTCCATTGTTTACCTTTTTATTCTTCTTCTAGTGCGTAGAAATAGCAAAGTCGGTAGCCTTTCCTCAGTTGTGAAACCTCTGTTCAGGAGAAGATTGCAACTAGTGCCGCGACCACCACGTGCAAGTATATATAGTTAAGGTGCTCCCGTGACGTCACGTTGTTGCGCGAAAGGTCGAGAGCGGCGAGTATACTGGAGCCTTTAGACTGATGGAGTCTTCAGAACATATGCGAGGGGAATCGCATGTCTAGAGTACATACAAAGTCAAATATACGATGTGATTAGATGCAAATTCGCAGTTGAGCCGAGATCGAAAAGTGGACGAAGGTATGTCAATTGCCGATCAGCGGTGTATACCGATCTGTAGACTGGTATACCGATCCTTGGAGTGGTATGCCTCTGTTATGCCACTGGTATTCCACCGACACATGACGGTATGTGCCACTTGAAACTGTTATGCCATTGAATGACTGTTGGACGGGCACTGCCCCCTGATGAATACGCAAATATAATGCCACTGGGCTGTTTTTTTTTTTTTTATGACAAGTACTGCTGTAAATCTATAAAAAAAAATTTGTCTTTATTGACAATGCTAACTTAACACATGCTGTAAATAAGGAATTTATGCATTTCTGTTCTATGTTATTTTGTTGGCATTTAGGCATATAGAAAGTAATTACACTTGAGATTCTTGCGATATGATAATAAAGTAATATGTCTACATTTCTGTTTATACACTACTCATGGCTAATAAAAGAGATAGACTTAGCTAACATAATGTTCGCTCAGCCACCATAGCCAGTCGGACTAATCAATAGCAGAAACTTTGAGCCAACCAACCAAACAATACTTACAGAACGGTTTTCTTTATTAGGAGAACACAATAATACATTACCTTATATAAAATCTATGTTGCGGAACATCAACCATTATGGCATATTATGAATCATGTTCCCTGTACTTTGAATGACCGGAATATGCCACTAATAAAGAAAAAGATGAATCAATCAAATAGAAGTATACCCAAATTTAGCCAGTATAATACTTGAAGGCTTATACCACTGGATCAGTTGGTGTATCGATGCCCAAAGGCTTACACACTGGATCAACAGGTTCATATCACAATAAGCCAGAAGTAAAACAGTAAACCGTAAAACAAGCATGTGTCAGAAAATATCCCAACGTCTATGCCAGTCATCTTTTTTCTTTAATAGCGGCTTATTCCGGACATTGAAAGAGCAGTAAACATAATACATAACATGCCACAATGGTTAATGTTCCGCAATGTAGATTTTATATGAGTTACTGCATTATTGTGTTCTCCTAATAAAGAAAACCTGTCAGTAAGTATAGTTTGGTTGGTTGGCTCTAAGACTGCAGCTGAATATACTTGGTAAAAATGACAGGATCAACGTTGGCTTCTTTGATAACTCTGAACTCTGGATGCAGAGGTGCCTCCAGGTGCGCATGCTGTTGCCGAGCTCCACCTTGTCTGCACCAGGTCCCTCTCATATACATTAATAGGGATGCTTAGCTCCACAGCTAACTGAGCTACTTGCTTACAGCAGCTAGTTGTTTCAGCAGAACATAAGTATAGCAAAGAATCAAGTGAGCAGCAGGAAGTGGTTTTGCTTCCCCCTACTGTTGTGGAGCTACCTTCAAATTGTCTGTCCGTTTCTTAGTGATGATACTTGTGCATTTTTTACTTAAAGGTACTTTTTTTTCACATAAACAAACAAAATTACATTTAGTGTTACTCACCAAAATGCATTGTCTGGATCCTTGAGGTCAAAGGCCTCATTAATCATTTGCAAAGGCGCTTTGTTAAAAGTATTGTTTAGATCCATGTGTAGTTCCAGCGGTCTTCTTCTTTCGTGTCTTTTTTTGGCACATGGCTGCATATGTTTGCTACCACCACCTGTGAATAGTAAAATAGTGGGAAATCAGTGGCAGGATTGTGTATCCACTCAAAATCAGCTCCGCAAAATTACAAAAGGGCTTAAATCCCACAGGAAACCTATTACATTTGCATTTACATTTACATTTAGGGCATTTAAAAGACACTTTTGTCCAAAGCGAGGTACAGTAAGTACATTTGTCAGAAGAAAGAAACCACGACATATCACCCTCGATAGAGTAAAAAAGAAAAAATAGAAACAATTGCCAAGCCCTCATCTGAGGATCGTAGCTGCTATTTATCAAGGACATCGTAGCTGCTATTTATAAAGGAATATTAATGCCAGACTTTTACTTAAAATTGCTACTTTTACTTAAACTGGCAATAGACTTTTTTTGTTTTGAACTTATTATTTTGAAGTAAAGGTTGATGGAACGATGTAATGGCTATAAAATATTGCCATAACTGCAATTTAGATTGGTCAATTCTAAACATCACTTTCAACAAGCAATTTCAATTGCCACCGAGTACAAAATCTCCCAGAATATAGAAGCTGATGGGTGATCCTGTCAGGCTGGCAACCTGCATCATTTTAATCTGCTTTCACAACTCCATTATAGACTAAATAAATTAATAAACTCACATATATTGCCTGCGTTGTTGGTAGTTGCTAGGGTGATATACTTACACTTCAAATGCTAGGGGAAGGAGGGAGTTGTCTGTTTCCACTGTAAGTAAATAAACTGAATACTTCCATCACAACTGCTCATACCAATTAAACAAATTGGATTACATGTGTTATCCAATTCCATTGGCTGAGAAAGAGCAGGCTGAACACACAACAAGCGCATGTCTTAATGTGTGAGACAGGTTATTGATATTAGATTAGATTTGATTTATGCAATAGAGATCATGTCTGAGGTGTATTTCTAGAGTAATTAATGTCCACCGAGTCATTTTCCAACAGTAGACTGCAGGATTTATGACAATTTGGTTCAGTGTGTCATGTACAGTATATTGATTTATTTATGTAACTCTCAATCACATGCTGTTGAGTCAATGGATCAGTGTGGGTTAAGTCTTGGGGTTGGGTTATACTTGAAAATAACTATTCCATGCAACTTTTTGCCCGACAATGTAGGAAGGCAAATGTGTTTTTAGACATATAGTCTGTCCTGAAAGGCGTTAACTGTGTTGCATACATTTCTTCACATAAAGGGAAAAAAAAAAAAGAGATCGATCGAGAAACGTTGAAACCCTATTCGCTTTATCACCACCACATAACTGACCAATCTCTGTGTGAAGTCAATGTGAAGGTTGGATTGTCAGGTTAAAAAGGTTGTCAGCCACAGTGCCCTATTAGGAAGGGATCAGGTGAGGGGGTTTCTGAGGCTGTTCCACCATTCAACAAGTGCTTTTTGTGGAGTATGAGTCCCAGATCTACCTTGTATATTTGGTGTAAAGGATATTAAGTTGGTATTAACAGATAACAAGCAAACAGGAAGGTTGGGCATCAGTCACACATTCCTAATCGTATTTACTTGCTTTCTTGATAATTTTATTGTTGTCATAGAACTGTTACAAGAAACTTTACCTCTGAAGAGGTGTACGACTATGCTGTTTTTGGGGTAGTTAGCTCTCAGGTGCTGGTCTATACATAGAATTGTCTCTCAATGTATGCTGTCTGACAAAGGTCACTGTGCACAGCAATAGAGAAAGGCACAAAAGATCTCTAGGCAGATGGCAAGTATCCTTGGGCAAGACACTGAACCCCAAATTGCTCACAATGGTCAGGCCAGCACCTTGCATAGCTCACTGATATGTGTATGGTGTGTGAATGGGTAAATAAGAGGCAAAATTGTGAAGCCTTTGGATTAAAGCTATGTAAATGCAGCCATTATTCTTCATCAACTTGGAAAATTTGTCCCATCATGGGCCAAGTTCCCTTAGCCTTTGTATACAGCGAAACATTATTCTCATGCCAGGAACAACAGATGTCTTGTTTGCTGTGGCCTTACCCTCATACTCAAAAATGCGGATATGTAAACCTATAGCATCATTGAAAGATTGTTAAATGCTTTGTGTGCAGGGTGATATACTTACACTGTAATCGGACCAAATCATAACAGAATGTAGCTTCTTACTTTAAAATAAAAAAAAACCTTTACAATAAAAGAGATGCTTCCCATATGTTGCATTGCACTGAAAATACTTCCTTACTGTGTCACATGAATGTTGTATGGAATATACTGGCAAATGAGTGTACTGTAGTACAATTCAAATTTTCAGAGTTGAGTTTTATCTTGTTTTGTAGCTTGTTTGCCTGGTTGATAGCAAACCTACAGATAAGTCACTGTAGGTTTAGTTCACCGACTTCACTATCCTGGAAGTAGCAGCAGCAACGCAGTGAATCACATAATTACCATGTGTAAACTTGTGGAATTTTCTGAACAGTGTTGGAAATATTTGGAATACTGCAAGTACACAACTTAACAACATATATAACAAAAGATCTAGTAGTAGTCTAGTTTTTATAAATTTGAATACAGAATTAATGCACATTATTTCTATAAGACAACATGGCAGAAAGACATTAAAATTCTAAAAACAACAATAACAACAATAGTCTCTATAATTTCATGATACTGACGATCTACTGATGAAGATTATGTGATGTGATGTCAACAGACCAGAACAGTGTTTTCCAACATTCATTTTTTTGTTTAGCCAAATATGGTAAATATTGTATAGTGTGTTTTATGTCTATTAATTTCTAACATTCTAACTATGCATATATGGTTGAAGAGATTATCCCAGTCAATGTTATTGTCAACTAGCGTCTCCATTCAAATAGATATAATGGCTATTGATATAATGCTCAACCCAAACATAAAAGTGTCACAGGCATACAGACATTTAACTGAGCTCTCAATCTAATTAATATACTTGGTGTGAAACATTGGCAGTGCAAACTGCTGAATGTTACAATGTTGGATGATGAGGTAACATTGTATTAGCTTCACATCCTCCATTACTGTTAACATGTGCTTGTCTGTGTGTCTGTGTGTGTGTGTGTGTGAGAGAGACTGTCTATAGTGTGTCATTTTATATGATAGAGAGAAAGCGATTAAGAGACAAAGAGAGCCTAATGAACAGTTGGATATCTAGAGACGAACAAGAAACAATTATTTTCGGGACCAACAAAGGCATATCAACCTACACGTAAAGCATTCAAGAGGAAATGGCGTATATCCGCCATTGCTGCTCATTGCTTCTTCTTCTTCCACCTAGTAGCCTACACACACACACATACACAAGCAACGAATGACGTAAGCTTCATGCTGCGAAAAACCGTCGGGTTCATAAGGACGTTTCGTAAAATAGAACATATATCCACTAAGTGAAATTTGCTTTAAATGTGTTTTTTAACGAAAAATGTCCTTCATGGCACTACTTTGGTATTTGAGGGGCAATACATATTCATCCGCTTCTACATGAGTGTCAAGAGCACAGCAGTACCCGGATGGACTGTCATGGCCGCCGTCGCTGTGGTTCCATAGAGAGGAGAGGAGGAAAGGAAATGTTTCTGCTGTGTGTGTTTTCTACCTAAACATCCTTTTTTATGATGTCGGACGTTGACGTGACGCCGCCCGAACTTCCATCGAGTTCATAGTAAGAAATAACTGATTTTCTGTAACTTTGAATATCTTCGCGTGGGTGGGGGCTTTATTTTGGTGTAAAATAACTGGTTATTAAACTCAACAGACACTAACATTGTCGCGAAGTGGCTCATATATTTTCCATGTATCGAGATATACTCTGCCACAGTGCAATAAAATATCACAGCGTGTAGTCTCGGGTCCTTTGTTGCTGTCTGTCTACAGCCTTTAATTCTCCCACTAATGCAGCGTTCCCTCGCGTTTCCTAAACTTAAGCGACTATGGAGCAAGTCACTCGAAAAAGTAAAAATAAATGAAATTAAGATGTCGGAGTTGTAATGTTGAGGCTGAGATTCACAGTTTTGCAACATGTTGTACTTGTCCCTGTGTTGTGGTACAGAGCCTGAGTGTAATTGCAGTGTGTATGAAACGATGCAACTTTTCCTCTCATCTCCAAGCTTAATTTGTATCCCATTTAGATGCTGTGGGCCTGGGCTAGCTTACCTGTCTACATTGCAGGTGTTCACGAATGTCCTCCTCAGCTTTATTACGCTATTAGTTTGTTTCATGCAGTTTTATTAGTAATAACAAAAGAGAAGAAGGCTCTCTTGTATATAGTTGAATTTGAGTAGTGTAATTTTCTCCTGTGTTTTCAAGTGTGTTATGTATATTAATGATTGAAGTCAGCCTTGATGTTTGTCAAGATAATGTTAGCAGAAATCAAGTTTTGTTAGACTGAAGCTGCTAGTGCTGCAGATAAGTCATACAATTATGGCAGCCATTTTTTTCCCAACATGGCTTCCTGATCCACAGTGTTGACAGCTGACAGAGAGGTAGGCTGTTGCAGGTCTGCTCCTGATCGTACTTACTTGAAAATGTAATGTTGAAAAGATGAGGTATTGTAATACCTGCAATTAACCCTTTGTGGTTAAAGAGCAGACCCTGTTGCATTTTGCATGCAATTCTGCATGCACATGTCAGGGAAATAACCCTCTGTGTTGATTGTTGGTGATCTCAATACAGCCTCGCTTACTGTGACATTCTCTGTCCAATGGAATTTATGCTCTTTTATTTAGTAACAGTCACTCTGTGGGGTTAAATAACCTGAAAACAATACTACATACTACTTAAATGACTGTTTCTTAAATAATGTCTTTAAATTTCCATTTAATTATATTTGCTGAATCATAAATGAATCATTTGCACCCTAAAATGCCAGATAATAATGATGATGATGATAATGATAATAATTATAACAATAATAACAATAACAATGCTAATACTAATAATAACAATAAATAAAGCTGCAAGCAGCGATAAACAGGCCCTCGCTCCACGCACGTCGGGCTGCAGCACCGTCGGAGGGCGCGCTCACCTGTTACTTGCATGTCATGTTGTAGTGTATGATCCGTAGAAAACAAGCATTAAATGTCATGTAATTCAGGCTCATGTAATGTCTGGCTTCCTGTGTCCAGTGGGTGGCGCTCTGGATATGACACAGTATTGATGCATAGACATATTCAGGGCGACACCCTCTACATGTGTGAGCAATTTTGTGTAGATGGGAAATTGTATGTTGAAGTTATCAGGACTTGATGCTTTATGGCGAAGCTTTAAAAAGGACGGCACCACCACACCCACCAGGTATGACAGAGGTGAAAGCTTTTGATAACTTTTCATGTTCAAGGTCTGAGGATGATCCTGACTGAATGTGAAGCATCTGTAGGAGTTTGTTAAAGCATGAGGCATGGAAATGTGTCACAATGGCGTGGAAAATCTAAATGGCCGACTTCCTGTTGGACTGAGGGTATGGGTCCAAGAGGGTTATTTGTGCGTCTGGTCATGATATATATGCATACTGAATTTCGTTCATGTATGTGCATGTAGGAGGCGGGGCGTTATATCAGGGGGTGCTATAGAGTCCCTTGGCCACACCCACACCCAGTGACGTAGAATTATTAAATTTTTTCGCCAGATGTGACATATATTCTGAGTCTGAGTATTCAGGCCTCCAAAACTGCAATTAAAGTGCAGAAGAAAAAGAAGAAAAAGAAGAAAATTAAAGCTGCAAGCAGCGATAAACGGGCCTCGCTCCACGCATGTCGTGCTGTGGCACCATCAGATGGTGCACTCACCTGTTACTTAAATATCATGTTGTAGTTTATGGTGTGGAGAAAACAAGCAGTAAATGTCATGTAAATCGTATGATGTTTGTGTGACTTCCTGTGTCCAGTGGGTGGTGCTATGGATATGACATGGTATTGATGCATATATGTATTCAGGTTGTCACCCTCTACATGTGGTAGCAATTTGGTGTAGATTGGAAATTGTATGTTGAAGTTATAAGGACTTCCTGCTTTATGGCGAAGCATCAAAATGGACAGCACCACCATGCCCACCAGGTATAATGGAGGTGAAACCTTTTTATAATTTGTCATCTTCAAGGTCTGAGGATGATACTGACTGAATGTGAGATCTGTGGTGTTAAATCTGTGGAGTTTGTTAAAGTACGAGGCATGGAAATGCGGCAAAATGGCGGCAAAAATCAAAATGGCGGACTTCCTGTTGGTCTGACGTTTTTTTGTGCATCTGCTCATGATACATATGTATACCGAATTTCATAAAACTATGTGCATGTATGAGGTGGGGGTTTAAAACAGGGGTGCTATAGAGGAGTCCCCTGGCCACACCCATACCCAATGATGTTGAATTATCAAATTTTTCGCTGTGGCACTGTCAGATGGTGCACTCACCTGTTACTTAAATATGATGTTGTAGTGTATGGTGACAAAACAAGCCGTTAATGTTTGTGTGACTTCCTGTGTCCAGTGGGTGGTGCTATGGATATGACACAGTATTGATACTTGCCACCAATTTCCACTGGATACGGCTCCGCTGCATTACGTCTCCCCTGCATTACGTCTCCGCCACGCCAGCGGAGCTGATAGGTTTCACTTTAGTCTATGTGTTAATTTCCACCGGGTCCGGTGCGCTGAGTGTCTGCTCCGTCCCAGCTCCGGCAGTCATACGCAGGACTTCTATTTCTGGCGGATGTCGGAGTACGACGCAGCAATTCAGCTGAATTTAGCACAGAGTAGACAGGAAGTCAAGCGTGGAAACAACAATATGACATCCGGTTACTTTTCAAAATAAAACAATCCGTGTTGACACCAGCACACAAATCTCAAAACAGAGGCAAACACAAGCTCTTCTGCTAATCCTTTGGTCGAGAACACTTCCTACTGCTGTGTTTATGACACATACCTATAACTGCGGTCGCGAGTGATCATGTGATTATCACGGGAACACCTCGGCCAGCTTGTCTACCGGACTGCGGCATAACGGACTCAAAACGCAACTGGTGGGGATTGTCGGACGGCAGTCGACGGAGCAAAACCGGATCGCAGCCGTAACGCAGCGGACCCGTATCCAGTGGAAATTCGGGGTTAGACGTATTCAGGGCGACACCCTCTACATGTGTGAGCAATTTGGTGTAGATCAAAATGGAGCGCACCACCAGGTATGACATAGGCGAACGCTTTTGATAACTTTTCATCTTTAAGGTCTGAGGATGAAACTGAGTGAATGTCTGTGGTGCCACCATCTGTGGTGGTAATTCAGTAGGAGGAGTTCTTTAAGTATGAGGCATGGAAATGGGTCAAAAGGGCAGCGAAACACAAAATGGCCAACTTAGTATTGATGCATAGACGTGTTCAGGGCGACACCCTCTACATGTTTGAGAAATTTGGTGTAGATGGGAAATTGTATGTTGAAGCTATAAGGACTTCGTGTTTTAAGGCGATGCATCGAAATGGACCGAATCACCACGCCTACCAGATATGGCGTAGGCGAAAGAAAATCATTATGGTGGGCTTCCTGTTGGACAGACGGTTTTGGTCCATGGACCTTTTTTTGTGCATCTGGTCATGATATGCATACCGAATTTCATAAATTTATGTGTGTTTCAAGTGTGGTGAGTTTTGGGGTATCTTCAAGCCTCCAAAACACACCTGAATCTGACTGAACTTTTAGTGATTGTGCGTTGTGGGTAACACTTTATAGAAAATAAGAACTTTAAATTAGAAATTGATTAGCAATTGTTTTGCTGATTGTTTCTAAAATGGACTTATTATTTCAGTTCCACATTTTCCACTACATTAGTTCTGTCATTAAAATAATTATAATAATTATAATTTCTCACCTTTTTAAAAGGGATCCTCTACAGGGGGGCTTCCTGCACTGAAGTTGCTAATACATAAAGCAAATAACAGGCTTTAAATCTGAATGGTGCAAAGGAGCCTGAGCTGACCTGGCTATCTGCGAAAAGCCAATCAGTAATTTAACATTATTATGTTTTAGAGCGAACGATAGAGAACGATTACTCGAGTAACTCGAATAATTCGATTACAAAAAATGTTCGAAGCAAAATCCCTGCCTTGAGGCTTCGTTTAATTCCTATCACCCGTGTTATGTGGCCTGCTTAGCTCAGGGGTCATTTTTCCACACGGACTGTTATTGTGGGGACACACCACTACGTTCAGAATTGAGTCAGCACGATGGCGGAGAGCCAAGAAACCATTCGGAAAAGTCAGAGAATGTCCAAAGTTTTGGATCATTTCACATGTAAAAATGAAGATAACAAAGTGCAGCGTGTCTACTGCAAAGCAGAACTGGCGTACCACAACAGCACGTCAACTGTGATTCAACATCTGAACCGAAAGCATCCAGTTGTTAACACCAGCTCACCGAGCGTCGCTGACACAAGCTAACGTAAACATTGATGCTAGCTAATTTAACGTAGCCTTCCATCGCTAATTAGCGTGTATGGTGTTTGTGGAGACTGTAGCCTGATGTTGGTATGACTAACGTTAGATATTATGTTAAGATGTGGAAAGTAATTTGTGTTAAATTGCAGGAGAGTAATAGCCTACACCAAATAACTCCTTAGCC
>OMLP01029733.1:2854-13112 GCA_900302685.1 Spondyliosoma cantharus
CCCATTCATAACAGAGTTGAATCCCCTGGCGATAAAGATTTATCTGAGCCTCCGCTCGTTCTTCGTCGCTTCAATCTCTCCCCCCTTGTCTGGCTGATCGCTCAGTCCACAGCTCATCCGGCTCGGTGAAATCTATCAGGCTCCCACTCCCACGCCGACTCTCTCCCCACTCTCCTTTTCATCTGGCAGTGATGCACTGTAATGGCTTTTTACGCCGCTGCACACAGGTCCCAACTCTGAGAGTAATAACTTGAGTCGAAAATAAAAACTGCTTAACGATCCCTGTGTTTTCATTCAGGTGTACGACTACTGGCTGGAGGACATGTACTTGAGCAACAGGTTGGCCCTGCCAGTCAACTCCAGTCCTGTCATGGTCTTTCCTAAGCAGACGTTCAGGAATCATAATGATGTCCGTGGGTATGTGCTGTACCTTTGCTTCTGCTATGTGTTTAAAGTTCACCCTCCTTCTTCTGCTGTGATGCACCGGAGACTCTAATGATGGTGTTTCTCTGACAAAAACTGACGGTGCGGGTCAAGACCAAACCCGACACCAACTCACCTTCTCCTGAATGAACAGCCACCGCAATATGTAAGAAACTATGAAAAGGATGTATCTGCAACAGAACATTTACATTTAGACAATCGGGTCTGGTAGCAGAAAATATTGCGGTAACTAGAATGACACTCAGTAGAGCGAATACCTCCGCCAAGACCCCACAGGCACCTTTAATTCAGTCAAGCCTAATCCAGTCACCCATAGATATCAGACGCCTAAATACACCTGAATTTTTTCATCGAGATCCATGTATTATTCCCCGAGAAATCAAAAATAAAAAAATGTCAGGAAAAAGTCCTTTATTGCCATGTTTAAAATCCCAGGATTTTTTTAATCCGGATCCGCACCAAAACTTAAGGGGGTCTATTCTGGGTCGAGACTCGGCATATATCCAAGTTTCGTGGAAATCCGTTCAGCAGTTTTTGTGTAATCCTAGTCACAAACCAACACAAACAAAACCTATTTGGTGGAGGGGGGAAAAATCAGGTTGCGGGTTGAGTCACAGGGAAAGGAAGAAAAGATTCATTTCGCAGTTCATTTTTTCAATCAAGTGATTAAACCATTAGCCGAAAGACAAACTTTTAAAGTGTTTGCCGTACAACAGCTTAAACAATTATTCGATTACTGCAACAGTCGCAGAATCATTTTTCTGATTGCCCAGTTGTATTGATCTAAGTTGGAAACCCTCTTTTCTCCAGCGTTGCTGTTTCCTTGTACCTGCAACTGAAACGAACTAATGAGATGGGGTTTGACACACTCTCTCTATCATTTTGGGACACGTAGGAGATCTCAGACTTAAGTATGGACGGATATCGTTATGATTTTATTAGTTCTGCTCCTCTTTTTATACCTCTTACTGTATCTGTTCAGTTCTTTATCGATACTCTTGGTTCTTTTCAATTATATATCTATATCTTGATATCTCACCAGAAAACAAACCTAAAATGTCAATAAAGTAAATAATATACCCAGCATTAGGTTACTGAGTAAAGATTAGAATGAATGAAGAACACAGACATCAGTCGGTATCAGTCCTCCTCAATCTGCAGATGTGATTCACTGCCTGCAGGCACCACTGGCAGAGAGAGGGCGTTTAATAAGTGACATCCAAACGTTAAAAACTACAGATAAAAGAACCGTTAACGTCAGAGCTTATGAATACTACAGCCTTTAATAATTTATCCCCGGGGCCATTTGACACTGGATTTCCGTATGCATCCCAACAACATAAATGCAAGAATTTCCATAAAAATGTAAATCACAATTTTTCTTTCAGAGAGTAGAAATAGAAAATAATTAGCGTCTACCGTTTGTGTACATATATTACATCCAACAGGACACATTAAAACACATTTACATGAAAAAAAACCAACAGAAGATATGTTAAAAGGAGCCTCAAAAGTACACGTATAACTCCCAGAATGCGCTGGACAAAAACGGAAACTTGGCTTGCAGCTGTTTGTGTTACGTTCCCCGGAAAACCGGTGCGAACAGCAACGAAACTAAAAGTTTCCAGTAGTATATACAGCATATTGCTCGGTTCCTCGGTTACGCCCTCCCTCGGCAGGCTCGAGATCGAGATCTGAAACACTGACGTGAAGAAGATCACTGGGCATCATCTCTTCCCCTCAAACCTCTGAAATGTTATTAAATGAGCCGTGCTCCAACCAGACATTACACCAGTCCCCCCCCGGCCCTGTAACTCAACATTAGCTTTTGTCAGCTCGTGCCGCGCTAACTGAATATTTCCCAGAGCGGCCCCCGAAGCTGCTAATCCACTGACACGCGCACTCATTAGATTGGGAGTGACAGGACCAAGCTCTCCGCAGAGACCCGCTAGTCAGGACTCGTTTAGGGGTGTGGTGCGCCGCGGCTGCCTCCTCCGTATTGATCTGGCTGCGAACGTAATAACACTGAGACAAATGACACACAACATGAGACCTGACAGGGCTCTGTGTTTGCCCACACCGCCCACTCACACATACACACTGCCTCTCTCTCCCTCTCTAACGCAGATAAACACACACAGCTCGCCCACTGTATCCTAGTAATTTACCGTAATGTGATTACTGTCAGTCCTTCGGGAGTATCTAATTATAATCCCTTTGCTGCGTCTTGTCCTGCATACTCCGCTCTCTGTTTTCGTTAATTTCAACCTTTTCTCGCTCCTTTAAGATTCGCCGCTCGCCTCATCAGAGGAGTGCTGGACTACAAGGCTCTCGTCGATGCGTAAGTTCGACCTGTAATAGATTACCTGTCACACATGTCCACCACCACAGATGAAAAAGTGTGAGAGTCCTCAGAGGTCATGTGATGTATGTGTGTGTGTGTGTGTGTGTGTGTGTGTGTGTGTGTGTGTGTGTGCGATGATGTCTCTCAGGCGAGCGCTGCCGGTGGATTTTGCTCGGGGCCAGCTAGCCGGGACCCCTCTGTGCATGGAGCAGTACTACCGCCTCTTCAACTCCTACAGATACCCGGGGCTGAAGACAGACGCGCTGAAGGTCCAGACGAGCGCAGCCTCCTCGGCGCCGGAGCACATCATAGTGGCGTGCAAGAACCAGGTCAGGACGACCGGCCTCTGAGGAGACTCAGTCAGGCTTCAGACGGAAAAAAAAAACACAGTGTCCCGTCTATCTCAGAGAAAATGGAAGTGAATGTAAAGATGTAATGAGGAAGGTGAGAGTTAGTTACATCATCATCAGATTTTAATGTATAAGAGATACAATAGACATATTATTTATTCTGTGTCGAGGTGCCATCTTTAAAAGTAATGTGTCATGGACGTGGGAAATGAACTAGTCAACATCTTCGAACCTCCAGTTTTAAGCTTTATCAGTCCTAAATGTAAGATTTATTATTCACTGAGTACCTTCACTTTATAAAACGCTGAATTACAAAGGCAGTGAAACACCAAAGCCGTATTGTGATATCGATAATGTTTCGGTCAACCGCGCAGCTCTACGAGGCAGGATAAACAATAGCACTTCTGTTCCTGGATAAGCATTTGACCGATTCAAGGCCTGCATTGCTATCTATGGATGTTCAAGTGTCTATTTGGATATTTAAAATAACAGATGTTGTGGAATGCTCATATTTGTATATCATCTATCCCTCTCTGAACACAAGAGAAGCTCCAGCAGGACTCTATCAGAGGACTCAAACAGACTCATCTAATAGAGTCTTCTTTCACAATTCACAACCAGACTTTCCCAGCATCCTTGTTATTCTTTTAGCAAGTTTCAGCACTCTGCAGGATCTTCCTATAAAACTGCATTGACTCAAACAAGAGTAATCCCCCCTCAGTCATCACTGAGGACCTTCTAGAAGCTGGTGTGTCTGAGGCCCTGCCCGCCGCCTGTATTTTCCTATAGCTTTTTTTTGAGCTGTGCTCAGGTTGTTTCTGGGTGTCAAACTTTGGGTGCTAGCGTGTAGCCGACGGCAGATTAACAGCACGAGGTGTGGGCTCTGTGGAGATTTAGCAACCAGGTTACATCCGTCTCTCTCCTCTTCTCTGTCTGGGATTCTCCTCAACGGACAAGATGAAGCCCTGGGCTTTGGCTGAATTCACAAAAGAAACGACCTCGCGGCCTCGTCCTGCAGGGTTGTGCAGCGGTGTGGGCGCGTTTATTTGCGCTTTAGAATGAAATGAATCAGAAAAATAACGTTTTAGCTCTCTGATTCACTGCTCTGTCCTCTCTCTTCGTCCGCTCTCTAGCTCGCTGCTAAAGCGTCGGCGCTCTCTCAGTCTCGTTGAGCCGAGGAGGAGGGCCAAATCCGGCATACTATACCTTTAAATAAGAAGAAGTCTAAACACAGCTGCTTTGCTTAGGTTTCAGGTAATTGGTGCACGTATACGTTGATGTAGATTGTCCTGGTCACAGAGGCACAATCTGCAATACTTGTTTCTCAACCGATGATAATTTTGAATATAAAAATGTAGGTTTTACTTCAGTATTTACCAATGTGGTGGCTGTCCAGTTGATTTTTGCGTCTTCTTCTCTAAGACCACACCAGCCCATTACTGTAATCCTGTTTCGTTTCTTCCCAAATCCTCTACACAGATTCCCATAAATGCTTAAAAAAGAAAAAGAAAACGCCGCAAACATCTGCAGCTCCAAGGCCTCTATTTTGATTACATTAAGCTCACGGATTGCGCCTTTAACTGATCACAGAAAAAAAGGGCAGAGCAGGAGCTTTCACCTGGAAGAGATTCTGGGAATGATCACTCCGTGGCACATAAGGGCCCGTCCCTACGGAGAGGCAGGCAGTTAACTTAATTACAGCTGATCGAATCCGTCACTTTAAGAGCTTCCTTGAGTCGCACGTTTTGCTGATCGCTGCAGAGGAGCCATATTTTGGGCAGCTATCGGCTGAGTTTAGTCCTTACCATTATTTTCTCGGCAGGAATAACAGCAGGCAAGGGCGCATTTAAGCGCGAGCATTCGCGATGAGCTGATACAGTGGAATGGTTAAGGAGCACGTGATCCCTGTAATCTGTTTTTCCTCGCTAGTTTTTCGTGCTGGATGTAGTCGCAAACAGCAAGCAGCTCAACGACGCGGAGATCTTATCCCAGCTGGAGAAAATCATGAAAATGGCCGACAACGCTGAAGAGAGACTCCCCCCTGTTGGCATCCTGACATCAGACGGGAGGACAGAATGGGCACAAGCCAGAGACGTACTGACAAAAGGTCTCAACTTGTGCAATTGTCACTTTCACACCACTTTGAGAAGTTTCAGACACCTTGAATCAAGATATGTCACACGGAAATCTCTTCTTTATCCAGATCTCACTAACAGGGACTCTCTGGCCCTGATCGAGAGCTGTTTGTGCGTGTTGTGTCTGGATGAGCCCTGTGGTCTGGAGCCCAGAGACACCACCAGGGCCCTGCTGATGCTGCACGGTGGCGGCCGCGAGAAGAACGGGGCGAACCGCTGGTACGACAAGTCGATGCAGGTAGGACCACTTTTCGAGTCACTTCGAATCCTCCATGAACGCAGAGCTTGTTATCTAATCCCTCTTCTCTCAGTTTGTCGTAGGAATGGACGGGGTATGTGGGGTGGTGTGCGAGCACTCGGCCTTCGAGGGAATAGTTCTGGTGCAGTGCTCCGAATACGTGATGAAATACATGTAAGACAGTCACTGAATATTGTGTGTTGGATGAATCCGGATGTGGCAGACAGTGAAGGGAGTTCTGATGTCGTCCCGAAACAGGACAGGAAGTCCGTCCAAGATGGCAAGAGCCAGCGTAAGAGAGCTTCCCCCTCCGAGAAGGCTGCTCTGGAAATGTAACCCACACGTCCAAGGACTCGTAGCAGCATCTGGAGACAGACTGCAGAGGCAAGGCAGTCAAGTTAAAACATAGGCAAATGTTCGAATAAGCCTTTTCTAATGTCTCGTGCGCTTTTCTCCGGCAGGCTGGTGAATAATCTCGACATGGATGTTTTGACGTTCAAAGACTACGGGATGGAATTCATCAAGAAACAGAAGATGAGTCCAGATGCGTTCATACAAGTCGCCTTGCAGCTCGCATTTTACAAGTAAAGTAGTTCTATCTTAACATTTTTGATGATACTGTATATTTTACTTGTATTGCACCTTTCACTCTTTTTTCATTTTTTTGTTGTGAAGCACACAATTTCTTGTGTGCTTCACAACAAAAAAATGACATGCACCAGGCATCGGTGGACTCCAGGGGGCTGATGGTAGATGAAACATGATAAAGTGCCCTCTGGGGTGCCCTTCCAGTGTGGTGAAGTGCCCTCTCCTCACTATAAATATGTCACCACTTTCTTGCCCACCCCTGGCACCGAGTGCTTCACATAAAAAAAAGACGGAATGAACATAAAAATAGGGACGGACAGTTAATGGGAAATAAGATGGAAGGTACAACCCATTTATAATGAAAGTAAAAATAAAATAAAGATGGATAAAAGAATGCTACAATTAATGTAAAACAAGAGGGAGAATAAAACCCACTTGATAATAATAGAACAAGTAAGATCAACCGTGGTTAAAACAGAGCGTTATTTTATGAAATATCTCATAAAATGCTGTCATTGCCCTGATTCTGTCCCTCGTATACCCAGGTGCAGGGGAAGGCTCGTGTCCACCTACGAGAGTGCTTCCATCCGGCGTTTCCAACAAGGTCGGGTTGATAACATTCGCTCTGCCACCCCCGAGGCCCTGGCCTTTGTGAGGGCCATGACAGACGAGAGGGCCACTTTCACCGTGAGTAATTTTTCTCACTTTGACCCCCAATTACCGAGCAACTCCCACATTACTGCTATCCGCACCTGCTTAAATGGAACAGGTGCGAGCAAGCGCTCCTCTCTCCCCCCATTCCAACACGTGATCTCCCTGCAGGTTTAAAAGGTCTGTGAAGAAGGAATTCACTCGGCTGTCCTCCTCTCTTTTTGTAAAACGTGAGAAAAGCCCTGTTTTTGCTTTGTTCCCTGAATTATTTTTCACTTTTCCGACAGGATGCAGAAAAAAGTAAAAGACTGAGGGATGCGACAAATGCCCAGACAAATTATACAATTGCTGTAAGTATTTTAAACCATTTACTTTTGATACATTATTGTGACAGCCAGGATTGAAATGTAAACAATGATATACAACATGGTATAAAAAATATCCCTCCATCCAAAATATCTAAATTTAGATCATGTAAAGGAAGGAATAGTTTGAGAGTTTGTGTCTGTAGCCCCCATTTCTACCAAATCAGCTGTGGTTCTTCTTCTGTGGTTTCTATTAAAGATTCTTCGAACTTTGAAGCTAGGGAACCGGCCAACATTTACACCTGTTATGAGCATTATAATCATGGATGCATCATCAACAAAAGGCAGAAAAGGGACATCAATAGTAAATATGAAGCCCCAGTGAGGACACAAGTTAGCCTAGCTTAGCACAAAGACTGTAAACAGAGGGAAACAGCTAGCCTACCAACGCCTCGAGAGTTCACAAATTAGCGCATAACATCTAATTTGTTAGACTAAAGAGTAAAAATATGAATTCATGGTTTTGTCAACAACTTCTTGGCCAGACACAATGACTCGGTGACGTCTCACCCTCACCATGAAGTTGCCAGGCAACCGGAAGAGACTCCAGGAAGTCACTACACCTCGCTACGAGGTAGTCAACCACATAACCCCCCCAGTGAAATTACAACCTTCCCTTACGGTCTTCATGCTAAGCTAAGCTAACGTCTCCTGGCTGGAGCTTTGTAATTAAGGTGAGAGTGGTACTGATCTTTTCATCAAACTCACAGCAAGACAGCTAATAAGCGTGTTTCCCAAATTGGTTGCGAGGTGCTTGTTCCATCATCTGTCACGAAGGGTGGCAGCCGTTCTCAGCTCAGCTTGAATTGACACTTCTTTCAATAGATAGTGACCAGTCCAACTTCAGCCCAACAAGGGCTTCTGTGTTCATATTGTGGTTGAAAATAACTAATGACTAAAAATACATCTTTCAGGCTATTACAGGAATGGCAATAGACAATCATCTCCTCGGGCTTCTGAGGATCGCAAAGGATCTGAACATGGAGAAGCCCGAGATCTTCTGTGATGAGACGTATCTGGCCAGTAACCAGTTCATCCTTTCTACCAGTCAGGTAACACCTGATCCCATTCTCACGAGCCTTTGCTCTTTTCCCAGAACCCTGTCTGATCTAATTCCACATCCGTCTTGCCTCAGGGCAGGAAACATAACGATTCCTCCACAGGGATGAAAAGAGATAAATGAATTGTTTTTTTAGAGTTATCACTTATGTAGATAGAGCATACAAAGGAGACACTGTTGAGGACATACCGGTGCTGATTTGGCTGTTTTGCATATTATCCATTCATAACCTCAAGTCAAAAGACCTTCAGTCATTGCAACAGAAATAAACATACAGGATGATAAGAATCTTATTTAAGATGTAAAAGGGAGATATAGTTCTTGGAGCCCAGAGTTGTTCCACTCACAAAACTGTCGTAGTTTCTTCAGCAACTTTAAAGGCACGAGTGTATTCAGCACTAAGTTGTATAACCAGTAGAAGCGAGTGCAAATAGCTGAGCCGGAGAGACTAACTAAACTCTTCTGAGGTCAATCTGAACAGGAACTGAGACTGCAAAAGTGCAACCTAACTTGAGAAAATACACAGGACTAATTAAAAAATATTTCGTTTACGCTGGTGTTTAGGATCCTCACCGAAGGCTTTCCTTTCGCAGTCCTTTTTTAATTGGAGACCCTGCCAGACTCATCCCCTGCCCTCGGCTCACTTGAAATAATATATTATTTCACTTATACAAGTCGCTTAAGGCAGCCGTACATAACTGTGGAATACATGCAGTTACTAAACTATAAATAAGACTTCCCGAGAACCCAACATTATGATGCATTATTATAAGAGCATCTGCTGTTTATCGAAGCAAAATCACAATGTGCATCTCTCCAGAGGTGTAACAAATAATCAATACATTGATTAGTCTATCGAGAGAAAGATAAGTTGCCAACTGTTCTGATCATCGATTGGCCGTTTCTCAGGCAAAAACGTCAAACCGTTGCTGGTTCCAGCTGCCTAAATGTGAAGATTTGCTGCTTCTTTGTCATTCACAACAGTAAATTAAGAGTCTTTAGAATTTTTGACTGTTGGTTGGAGTGAAGAAGCATTTTGAAGATGTCACTTTGGACTGTAGGAAATTGTGATGAGCATTTTTCTTTCAACACATTTTTGACATTTTATAGATAATGATTCATCGTTTCAGTGTGAAAATAATCAGCATATATATCGATAATCCTTAGTTGCAGCCCTGGATTTAACGTCAAATGTGATTCAAAAGATGCTGTGCTCATCATAACTTCACCGTCTCAACATTTTGTGTCTGCTGGTAAACATGAAGTGATGCATTTCACATCCGTACAGAGTATCTACGAACAACTCATCAATCGAAAATGTTAACATCATTTAGACGGAAAGATTTGTACTGAAGTCGTTGCATGTGGTGAGATGTAAAATGTAAAACGCTAATCTCTTGAGTAGAAAATCTGATTTAGAGCTCAGTCTATTAATTGTTCAATAGAAAATGAATCTTTTAGATCATCTACAAAGAAAAATGACAAACGTGCTGGTTCCAACTTGTGCAATGTGGGGACCTGCTGCTTTTGTCTGTTTCATATGATTGCAAATTAAATATCTTTTTTTAGTTTTGGACTGTTGATTGAACACAATAAGATAAAGACATCACCCCCGGCCCTTGGAACTTGTTTCTACACTAAATTAACAATTCAAAAAAGAAGGAACAGATCAAAATCATTAGCTGCTGCCCTTATCTGATACTTCATCCTCAAATACTCCTGGCTAACCCAGACTGTGTCCTCTTCTATCCAGGTCCCCACCACAGTGGAAATGTTCTGCTGCTACGGCCCGGTGGTGCCCAACGGCTACGGCGCCTGTTACAACCCGCAGTCAGACCACATCATCTTCTGCGTGTCTAGTTTCTGGGAGAACACAGAGACGAGCTCGGCCGTCTTCGTCAAAGCCCTGAACGAGGGCCTGCAGGAAATCAGGGACCTGTGCAATAGAAGCAGCGCCGCGGCTCCTAAAGCGGCTCATAGCGGCCAGGGAGCCGGCCAGCCTCATAAATCAGGGAAGTAAGCCATACTTAGACTTAGTCTGTAGACTCAGTAGTTGAGAGGCCTTAGTGTGTCTTTGTCATCT
>OMLP01029733.1:13132-25566 GCA_900302685.1 Spondyliosoma cantharus
CTGTGCAATAGTGTTACTTTAACAACAAAACAAGCCTTAAATATTATATACATATATATATATATATATATATATATATATATATATATATTCTGTAAATATACAAAAAATGTGAATGAAAACTGGAAAACTTTTTATTTTTCGATGTGTGTAGACATTAGAATGATTTGGGGTCCAGTAATGACCCAGCGTGACTCGGTAGACTGAGATTAACTGGTCTGCTGCCTTTAGGAAACTGAAGCCATGCCCGCTTTGTAGCACTGATGTGAGGGACAACTGTCCTCTGTCAGAGAATGAGCGCTCAGACTAATAATTATACCCAAAAAAGTTGACTTTAGATATTTAATTACATGTTGCCATCTATTTTGATCAAAAAAGTCCATTGTTAAGTTAACGCAAAAGTTTTTCTATTAAGTTCAATCAATGAGAATAAATGAAATGTCTTAGCCTGATTAAATTAAATTGATGCAGACTGATACATAAAATCTTACGTGTATATTCAGAAGTTAAAGTGGCTCTGCGGAACTTCTGTGTTGTTCATGAAGATGGTTGTGTTTTTAAATATACAGGGTGGAAGTAACTAATTACAATTTTTTGATACTTTTATGGGTATTTATTTCCAAGTCTGTAATTCTACTTGTACATCCCATCATCTTATCTACTTAGTTACCTCTAAAATCATAAGAAAGTGCTGAGTACAATTTTAAATTATAAAGCCTGTCACCTTAAAGGCTCTCCGATCACAAACGGACCAATGAAAACCCTGACATACTGATCAAAAACCCCCAAAAATCTTCATCAGGCGCAGGTTTGGTGACCACTGAGCAGAACAGAGCAGGAGTTGGGAGAAAATTAGCCTGAAGATTTGGAGAAACAGAAACCTCTTCCATTGAATTCCTGTGTTTGATGATGCCTTAAACATCAACGGTTAAAAAGTAACTAATACTCTGAGTAGAGTTTAAAGAGAATACATTGTACTTTTGTGTTATTTTAAGACCAGCAGTTTAACTTGTAATTGAGTTATATGTCAGTAATTTAAATGTACTCGTACTTGAGCACATAAAAGATACTCATTTAAAACGGGTTATTCTGCCTTTTAGTTATTTAGTTATTTAATTCATACACATTGACTTAACATGAGAGAAAATCTCTGCATTAAATGTGACCCTTTAAATTGAACGGGTCTCGTGGAATCTGATGGAAAATACACATGTAATCAAAATACTCAAAGTCAGTGTTTGAAGCATAATTATTTTTCTCGAGTGAACCAACTGAGTGATCCTATTGTATATGTTACACACATAGAATAGAAATATATGGGACAAAATTATGTAAAAAGAAGAAAAAAAATATGTACAGTATATAAAGTATAAGTGACTTATAACAATCATGACATCCTGTAAATGTGATCCTGCCGACACGTGTGACTTTGTGTGTTGAACAAACCGGATCAGTTGTACTGTAAGATCCATTTTAAATGTGCTAAAAGTTGTTTTCATGACATTTCTTGAAACCACTGACGCCATACGGTTGCCAAAGAGGTTGTGTGTATGTAAAGTCTGTCTGTTGAGGCACTTTAAACATATTTATACAAAAGATATACGAATGAACAACTGTACTGTAAACACAGAGGATGGGTTATGAATAATGTGTGTAGAGGGAAAGCATATGTGATATGGTTTCAGTGGCACATTTTAAGTCATCCTGTTGTACTGTATGTGCTCTATATTATAGCAATAGTTAATAGGCGTAGGGTGTTATGAACAGTGTTCATCTATAAGTCCAGTGGTGACTGAGGCAAACCACTGTGTTCCTGTGTACTGAAGTGCTTTTTATTTGCACTTAGGGGTAGAATGAGGGTTAGTGACGTAGGTACTTTGTGCAATAACACTATAGCAAGTGCTGTGAGGCTATATGTGCAATTTAAGTCAAATCATTAGATGCATGGAGCTTACGTAATAGGAAATAAATCATAGCTGCTGTTTTTGATATTCAGAAATATCAGATACTGAAGATGTGGCAATCTAAATCGTGCATGTTTTGGTCAAGAATGTCCGTTCAATGTGTTTCCTGCACGAGTCTTAGTTCGGTCTTTGGTGGTTAGTGTTACAGCCAATCGAATTAGCGGTCGTTACGTGAGGGTAGCTGTCGACTCTTTATTCGTGTCTATGTATCATCAGCCAAAGTGAATGTGAAGCCGTGAAGATCAAGAAAAGAACCATCAGCGACACACACGCATGCTTATTCTTAAATATTAACTGTGTTTTTTTTTATATGTTCATCGTGTGAAAAGCTAAATGAAGACCTAGCGAAATACTGGTGAAGTACACGTACGTGACTAAAATGCCTTAAAAATAAAAGGGATGCAAACTGTTTTCCAGAATTCCTGCCAGATGTAATATCCTATAAATGTTTAATGTTCTGTTTCTAGTTGGTGTTCGCTGTCTAAAGAATGTAATATTTATCATGTCTCATTCATAAAGAGTAACTGATGTTCCCAGAGGAAATCCAGCTGTTATATGTATTGTAAAGTATTAACGTGGCGTGATAAATTAATGTGTGAAACGTCACTGACAGGGAGAATATTGTGATTTATTAAGATATTTATTAAATGAATGTTCAGTGAAAACTCAAATGTTTATCATTATGAAAAAAGAAAACAAAAGGCTACTTTATTTTTTCAAGGCCGCAACATTATTTTGCTGATGGAAGACTATTTAATCTGTAATAAAGCTGTCGTGTAGCAAAAACTGATACTCAGAAATAAAACGAACTTCAACCTATCAACTCACACAGTGTCAGTGTTTTTCTGGCTCAATTTGTTTAATATATGATTCCTTAAATTTGTTTGGTGGCACAGTTTTAATGGTTGTAGAAACGAAGCCATCACAATGAACAAAATTAAATGTTGTGTTTGTTTATTTTGTGTGATTTTGTGCCTTACAGCAGATAGAGCCACAATTAAAACAGCATTTATCTGCTGATTATTTTCAAGATTCATCGTTCAGTTTAGAAAATGTAAAAACATCTTGAGAAATGCTCAGCACAATTTCCCAGAACCCAAAGTGACGTCTTCACATTGCTTGTTCCCAAACCCAAACCCAAAGACTCTTCTTCTGCTGTCATGAACGATGAAAAGAAGAGCAGCAAGACCTCACGTTAAAGAAGATGGAACTTTTACATTTCTACACTTTGTCTACAAAGCAATAAAAACTACTTTGGTAGTGACGTCCAGATGTTGTGGGATGATTCAGTTACAGGTGTTTATCTGGAAAAAATGGCACATATAAACAACAGAAATGATAATTTCATGCATTTTAATCATTTTGATGGTGATCCAAATGCCTGGCACTTACCTCAAACTGATCACTTCAAGTTGAATAAAAGATTTAATAACAAATACCGAAAACCAAAGTTGCTGATGTTTTCTTTTCCCATCTATAACAGGCTTTAAACACTACACTAAAAGAATCTGTGGCAAAGTCACATCCCGAACACAGCTTTCAAACACTAAAGAACACATTTTACTCACTTTAATTTCAAACATAATGCTAAGCTAATACGGCTGTGAAGTGAAACTCTAATCATAATGATCAATCTCAAGTGCAACTGTAACTGGAGGAACAACCGAACTCATTTGCATACGGCTCTCTGTTCGCAGTATGGCCACTTCACTAACGCACTCCCAACAGATGGCCTCGTTTCACTGGCATCTGAAAAGGTCTTTGGGGAGAGACCCAAATTTAATTCTCCATTGGTTAAACCACTGAACCAGGTCGACCAAGTGCCCAAAAAACATTAAACATTTAGTCAAGCTTCCGTGAACCGGTCCAATTAAATTTGGAATACAAATTGAGATTTAAAAAAAAATGTGCACACTCATTAAACAGTTCAGTGTGTTAGAAGCACAAACTGTCCAGTTCCATGATAATGCTGATCGTTGTCTCTATTTTCAGTAGTTCTATGTTTTATAACAATAACTCCTTCTCTTCTGAGAGATTCAAGGTGTTCTCAGACCAAGTGCAATATGTCATTGATCCTGTCTGTCCTACGTTTCCGACATGGACCTTCCCAGCAAACGTCTATAAAAATGCATCTAAGGAATTCTGATCAGATCCTGCAGACAACAACTGGCTAATTTTAATTCAGAGAAGCACATTTCTACTTCTGAGTTCCTTCTGGAAGTTTATGTTGCTCACCTTGTCCCTCGGGGATAGCCCAGACACCCTGCCAATAGAAAACTCAATTCAGCACTTGCCTCTGCAATCTCAATTTTTCAGTCACTATGCAAAGCTCGGATGAAAGTAGGAACGCAGACCGGTAAAAGTCTTCACCCTGGTAGTTTCATACAACACGTCCATCTGTGAAGGTCAGGATCCCATCAACTTGCTGATCTCGGAACACTATCTTACCCCTTCTTACAAGGAAGACCCCAAGACGCTTCATTTGGACAGCAACTCACAGAGAAGGCCATCAAACATTTTAGAATAATGGCCTCATTGATTGAAAGAAGCGGATTCTCATTCTAACTTCCATCTGCGGTGGAAGTCCAATGATGCCAGCCATTGATGACATGATGTTGGCCAAAATCAGAGAAACAGTCTGGAGTTCTCCAACAGGAACACTCGCCACTTCTTGGCAGTGCAAACGTCGGTATATCCCAACGGCCAAGTCTGAAACTTTTCTTATCCAAGAACACAAAGGCTCCGACACCTCATATACCACGAAACATCTGTGGGGATGGAGGGGGGACTTCTTTGAGTCTACTAGGACTGACCTGTTATCGGCCTGGCCCATTTTCAGCACCATATTCTGCATTTTTCAGTTGTGAGCATCAGTTATCGGTCTCCCTAGTTGCTAATTTTTAAAAATGGTAAATAATTGTACCATCATATGCCTTTTAAAGCTGTTCATATGTGTTGTACGAGCTGAGATTTAGGCTAACCAGCTGCATTGGTTGGGAAATTATGTTTAAGGCAACTGTAAAATGATCCTGGAGATCCATTTGGGGAACAGATGAATGTTTTTAAAAAAGTTGAACCAGGTACTTGGGCAGTTGACCCAACTTTTTTGCCAGGGCCTGTTGCATTCACTCCATTCAAAATGAGAGGATGGTGTTTTCTACCTCAACTTAGAACACAGGCTCAAAATCCAAGAAAGGTTTATCCAATTCCACTGTATTACAAGAGTCCAACTCAAAGAGAATAAAGATGCAAATTCTCCTGTTGTGTGATGTCTGTCTGAAGTCACCGCCAAACGACTATGATTATCAGAGACTAATATTTCACGTTTCATAAACATCTGCACGACCAGTGGGGAAAACATGTCACACTGCAGTGCAAGTCAGCTCACAGTTCTACTGCCAGCTGTCCAGCTGCGAGTCTATCGACAGAACATTAAGCTGGGTCATCTGCAGCCAGAGCTGCCGGCGACCAGCACTTTCGCCGCGTGAGGAGCAGCTAGTGACAAGCCTTGGCGTTGAGATCAATGGCGGAAGCCCACCTGGAGATGGATGATGGGAGTACATTACCACTAATAAGTGTCTGCCATGCTGCAGACGGAGACAGAGCCTTACCTGCTGGCTGCTATCGACTCAGGGGGAGCAGAGGGGAGCAGAGCTGTCCATCCAGTTTCCCTCCTCCCTGCTCAGGGGCCTGCCACAGTCCAAGAGAAATGAAAAGCTACAGAGGGCTTCTACCTGAAGATGACAAAAGCAACGCACAGGCAGCGTCTATGCAAGTTTGGATGTCGTTTTTCATTCAATGCGTTATCATATTTTTCATTTATTGAATGTAAAAAGTAGATTAGTAGACCCTGCTATATTTAATAAAGTTTACACATCGTATAAATGGCACACAGCTACTGCTACCTTCAAATGTTTGCACAGATCCATAGAATAAAAATGAAAAACCGGAACTAGGTAACATTTCAAGTCTTCAGTCAGACTTCACAATATTGAATATTCACATTCACATACCTTTTTTGACAAATAAACAAAAAGGATTTGCAGTGCAAGCTATCTTCGGTTAAATTTGTGCATCATAGAACAAGAACAGCTAATCCAGAAAATAGGCGACCCTGTCACCTTGTTTGCTAGCACCGTCGACGCCACCAAGGAAGAGAAGACTAGACAGCTCTGTCTAGAAGACAGTGAAGATATTCTCCCGTTAAGCTTTGTGGAAGAATAAGACTTTCACGAGCTGATGCCATTTGTTGAGCTGGCGTTCAAGCTACGACAACTACGAAGGTGGAGAAGATGTGGCACTAACCCGAACCTACCTGCACGTATAGTCATTTCTTTTCTTACGATCGATTTTTCGTACAAGTACTCGAGATACAAAATAAAAGGCGGAGTTACATTTCTTTACGTATGATGTATTTAGTTATATGCACTCTCTTGATGTTCGGCTGTGTTAGCAGAGGTGTCATCTTGCTTGTTTTGGATCGCAAGCCAAGTCAGCACATTTTGACAGAGGTTAGGCCTATAGCAGATGTCATTTTGTCGGGTTCAGGTCACGTTAGCACAGCATTACTGTTTAATTGTATGCAACGTTTGTGCAAACTGCCGAACAATGCCTGAGCATGCATGTTTACGTCAAGACATACGTTTTTCAAGACATTTTCGGTCAAACGTTAGCCAACATTCGCTATTCTTTATTTGTATACACAGTTAGCTTGCTAGCCTTAGCTCGCTTGGTAGATTACAGCTAGGTGGGCTAGTTTGACCAACTAGGCTCGCTTCAGCTTCAACTCTTCAATTTTTGGAGTTAGGAGGAGTCAAGGGAACAGCCGAGATGGCAACGACCGGTACCACCTACCTTGATCTCCATTCTGGTTCTTCATAAACCTATGGGTGATATCACGTTGGCTCTGTGCGCTGTTTTTACAGTCAATGTTTAATCTTAAAAATCATGAAATATGGAAACAGCAACTATCTTTAAACCATGATGACAGTGCACAGGGAAATTCCTTCCCGTCCTTACAACTGACCAGTAGACACGCTCCAGAAACCCACAAACACATCAGCGCTCACAAATCACGTCATGTGCTGTAATCACTAATCACTGTGTCGTCCTAATGAGCCTCTCTAATTGAACATGTGCACATGAATCAAAAATAACAGCTACAAGATTACAATCTGACTCCATTCAGTGGCCAATTAGTCACACTGAACCTGTCATCCAAACGTGTTCCCCACACTGTTAATATAGTGGGGTAATTTAGGAGCCATGAGCTATGATGCAGCCATCTCTGAGAGTGAAACTGTGCCTGACATTTTCCCTCCAAAATGGAACAAGTATATATGTTTCAAATATCGACATTTAAGAGGAAATTCAAAAGACAGAACCGGCTGCCATTCGTACAATCTTTCAATTAAGGGCTGAGTCTATATTATAAGCTGTCTCTTTTCACTCACAAAGGAGTTCTGATAATGGCCGTTCTGGCATTTATAAGGAAACTGCTCCCAGGGCAGGAGCTACATTTACACACCATCTTGGAGCCTAATTGGGCAAGAAGTGAAGCCCCATTAAAAAAAAAATATGGCACAATATAGTGTATGCCAAGAGCTGAAACGAAGTACTCCCACAGAGCTCGTCCATTTCAGTTAGACGTGGACACAAGCACTGATGCTGATGTGACAGTCCTGCGCATTCCGGCTTCATATATTGGCTGAGCGACGTCCCTAAACAGGGGATGAGTCCGAAGAATTTGTTCCCATCACATAACGGACAAAATTGCCAAAATATTTTTAGGGAAAACTGCAGTATAATATGATGATAGGCACTGCAATTATCCCTAAAACGACTGCTCTCTCATAATCACACATTGTTGCATATCACTACAGAAGAATTGCCAACTTCAAGCTCTTCACTTCAGCGGCTGTCAACAGTTTCTTCAGCCGTCTTGATATCTTATAATGAGGCTCCGCTGGATGACAACGTGACACCCATTCATCTCAAGGTAGACTGCTTCTAATTTCTTTTCTTATTTACTCCCTGTTCAGCGAAGGTGCTCGTTGTCTCACGGGTTTCTAAACAATAATCCATCCCCAGGCTGCATATCCGTGGCAACGCAAGCCACATATGCTACTGTAAACGTGGCGCCTAAACAGTGTTGGCAACGTATGATTCATTTTGCGATCTGAGGATCAATAACCAATTTGAGGATGACCTGGTGGAGAGGTTCCAGATTGCGGGGGCCCTGCGCTTCGATGGGCAGCGTAAATCTCAGGTGGTGGATGTGCTTCTAAGGCCTGCCACAGCTCCTGCTCGGGGGGAATGATTTATGCCTCGGCGCTGTAGCATGTCCCGTAGCGGTCGGGCTCTCAGCGAACAGCCGGGGCTAATTTGAGTGGATTCGGTGAAAGAGGCTGCTGAGTGAATAGTGGGGTTGTTAAGCCAAAGGGTCAGGGTGTTACAGCCAGAGAAAGTGCAGAATGTAATGACCGGTGTGGAGGACAACAATCTCAACAGTTATTAATCATCAGCTTTATAATTCAGGGATGAAACAAAATGTTGATACAGCAATATATCGCGTTGCTTTGTCTCGCGGTACGTTATCGATGCACTGGCACCAAATATCGATATTTTTATTAGGGGTTCTCAACAAACTCCACTGCCTGTTTGACTTACCAGGGTCACTACTTCATGTCTCCTTGTGGTGTTAACTTCAGGAAACTTAGAGAAGTATTTCACCGCTGGAAAGATGGCGCTCGCATAAAACGTGGCTATAGAAAGAGACAGGTAGACTATTTTTTGTCTCCATGACATGAAACCCGACTTCTCAACATCCCGGGTATTAAATTAGCTGTATCTTCCATATTGTGGGGCCCATTGATCGTAACTAGTTCCCGACTTACTTAAATGGAGCTAAAATAATTAAATCGTGCGGCTCTTCTACACTTTCCAAATGTAATCGTATAAAATGTATCAATTTATGATTATAAAACAAGTCGTTTCGCGGGGGTTGTGATGAGCAAAAAATAAAATATCCATATTTTTATCTTCTTTCACAATGTAAGCTTATGAGAAAAAGTATTTTTGGCTCCAATGCATCACGGGCTGTAAATTACATGTAAAATTGGCATTCATGGGGGCTTGTTCTTGACAAAGACAGGAAGGGTCATTGTGTTACTGAATTTGCTTTGGTTCCAGACTGTGGTGACAGCTGTCTATGGGAGACGCATGGAGAAACACACTAATACCAACATATCTAAATCGTATGACTTCAGATAGCAAAATGCCTCCAGAAAATGAAAGAACACACAGAGAGTATCGTCGGATTTTTCTTTTCCATCGACACGTTGTTTGTCCCTTGATTTCGTTTTCGTTTATATATGATTCATGATATCATGATTCATGATATTCGGTCGGACCTGTCCAGCTTGGTCACAATATTACTAACCCTGTTTTCTTGAGAAAAATTAACTTCAGAACTGTTCTACTTTCTAGCAGTTTAGCCTTTTGTAATTTTTCGATTTTATGGCTATTTGACTTTGGGATGGTGGCAAATGTTGCCGTCAGTGTGCATGTGTGTTGAAGAGGCACTCAGCTAAGACTTTACGCAAATATTTGAGCATTGTTTCATTTGACTTTTCTGATTCTGTAAAAACGAACCCCGGAGAGCGGCGAATGAATACGCAGTTCCTGATTTTGACCTTTTTTTCAGGGGTATTTTGACTTCGACAGTGACACAGACATCATAATTCCGTAGGTTGCTGTCTTACAATCTCTCAGGTATTGCAGAATCGCCGTTTCACGATACGATTGTTATCACGGGCTTTGTATCTGTGATTCCCACCTCTATTCCACCCACAGGATCTGAGTGGAGATAAACATGGAGAAAAGGAGGGAGAGAGTGAACGTTCATGACCGGAGAAGGTAAATGGTTGTGCCAGGCCATCATCTTCGCACCAGAGTCAATCATCCACAAAAGCACTGCAAAGAGACAATCGCTTAAATGCTCTCCTCACATCGGAGTAACAACCGTTTCGTCTGCCCGCGCGGCCTCGCGGTTCAGCACTGAGAGCAGCTCTGAGAGCCGCTTGCGTAAGCGCTACATATGAGTGGATCCAAGGCGACAGGAGGGAGAAAAGTTAGATGGAAGGAACTCATTAGGAGCGCTGCACTCTCCTCTCCAAACCCCCATCTCAGCAGTGCGGGGAAATTTGTGAACTGGCCATGAGTTCTGAAGGATAGATCTTGTACCGCCTGACAAGTGAAAACAACCACCAGGCAGCTAATAGCTATACTGTCACGAAGGCAAATTAAAAGGCATGAGTTCTGCACGCATGTAGTCTTCGTGGCTTCGCTCACGTGAGACACGCTCTGCAAAAAGGCAATTCCCTCCCTCCCCAAGTTCCCCAACAGATCGGTTCTGCTGCCCCGGCCAGATGTGAGATCGAGGGATTTTTGGGTCTATAAAAAAAGAGGTCGACTGAGGGGACGAGGTGGAGGGGAAAAAAAAAAAAGGTCTGCTTCATTACGTCCTCAGCTCCCAGGTGACCATCTGTCCCAGCGGTACTGTCCCTGTGGAGCAGAGCTGTGTGGGGTGTAGAGGAGATGATCAGAGGCCTACAGAGAGCAGCAGCAGCAGCAGCAGCAGCAGCAGCAGCATCCTCCAGCCCACAGCTGCCAGTGGCTCCATCACTCTCACGACTCCCGTAACGGAACCACACGCCGTGGAGCAGCGCCCGCTTCCTGACTCTGCCAATTACAGTGACCCATTAAGAGGGAACAAACGCAGCTTCAACAGATGGGAGAACAGAGGTGTGTTCATTTGCTTGTTCGGTGAAAGAGGAGACAAACACTGCTGATACTGATGGGGAGTTTGTGTGCCTCTGGTCTAAAGAGACTTTGTAAAGTTTTACAGAAGGATCAGGTAAAAGTCTTATGATATAATTTGATACTTGTCTTACTGAAACGTATCCGGATCATGTTGAATGTCTATAAATGTCTTTTAATAAAAGAAATGTAAATCTTTGCCGTCTTCAGGGTTTTCTTCTTCTTCGTTGTTGTCTTCGGTGTCTTCTTCCTCTTCTTTGTCCTCTTCATGTTTGTCACCTATGTCTTCCTGACGTCTTCTTTTTCTTCCTCGTCTTCTGAGATGTGTTCTTCTTGACCATCATTGTCATGTATGTCATCTTCTTTGTCTTCTCTTTCTTCCTCCTCTTCTACTTCTTAGCCATCGCTGTCGTCTTCTTCTTATTAGTCATCATCTTCTTCCTGTTCTTCATAGTTTTTTTTCTTCTTAGTTTCATCCTCATCTTCTTCTTAGTCATCGCTTTCTTCTTCTTTGCCGGTCATTGCGTCCTCCTTCTTAGTCTTTGTCATCCAACCTACAGTAGTTGTCGTCTTCTTGTTCTTAGTCGTCGTCTTTGACATCGTCGTCTTTGACATCGTCGTCTTTGACATCGTCGTCTTTGACATCGTCGTCTTTGACATTTTCCTTCCTCTTTGACATTTTCTTTTTCTTCTTCTTCTTCTTCATAGTTGTTTACTTCTTAGTTTCATCCTCATCTTCTTCTTAGTCTGCATCGTCTTAGTCTGCATCGTCTTCCTCTTCTTAGCCGTCGTTGCGTCTTCCTTCCCAGTCTTTGTCGTCATCATCCTCAGTAGTTGTTGTAGTCTTCTTTTTAGTCGTCGTCTTTGACATCGTCCTCTTCTTTGTCCTCTCCATCTTTGTCTGCTACGTCTTCCTCTTTGTTGCCTTCTTTTTCTTCCCCGTCTTCTGAGATGTCTTCTTCTTTCAAGCCAATCGTTGTCTTGTTTCTCATCTTCGTCTACTTCATCTTTTTCTTCGTCTTCATTGTCATTGTAATCATCTATTTCTTTGCTGTCGTTGTCTTCTTCTTCGTCGTCATCTGCTTCTTGTTCTTCATAGTAGTTTTCTTCTTAGTTTCTTCCGCATCTTCTTCTTCGTCCATGTCGTCTTCCTCTTCTTAGCCGCCATTGCGTCTTCCTTCCTAGTCTTTGTCGTCATCACCCTCAGTAGCTGTCCTCTTCGTCGTCCTCACTTTTCTTCTTCCGCGCCTGCGATATCTTTATCCGCTATAACCGAATTACAGCCCATTTCCCGTTGTTGGGCCCATATTGTGCATCTGCTTTAAGTATTCCATGAAATAAACATACAAAGTATACTGGAGGGTTTAAGGGCATTATGCAATACAGCTTCTTCACATGATGCTTTTCAATACATTAACTATTTTTTTTACTATTGGAGATAATGAGACAACAACCTGAACTATAAGAAAAAAACAACTTTTGTAACTGTCCCGCTACGACTGGCGAAGGAAACGACACCACAGGGAACACACACACACACTATGATCAACAAACACATTACGCTGCAGAGCTCGCAGGGGAGTTTTCTTCTTAAATAAACTCAATCCAGGCACTTAGAGATGCCATGAGAAATATGACAGAAGGCATTAA
>OMLP01029733.1:29408-56589 GCA_900302685.1 Spondyliosoma cantharus
ATTCGAGGAAAAGACAATGCAAGCAGGTTTTTTTTTTTTTTTTTCGGGAGCAGTGAAGGAACTGCCTTTGGAAGAGGAACCATCTCAGCATGTGTAGAGCCGGAGGAGGGACACAATTACCATCAAACGATGGCGGCAGAGACACCGCTGAGGCGCCACACAGGACACAGAGGAAGTGGTGAAACATTTAGGTCACGCCGAGTTCAAACATGCTCGCAGCTGCAGCGGGGAGAGTTGAAGACATTTACAGACGCAGCAAGATTTGTTTAATGGTGATGGCACAGAATTGATTTAGCAGAAGAGCGGTGTTTAAAGAACATGAGCGTGACAAGGCAAACATCCTGTCTGCAGAGGAGTATTAGAAGTACTGATGGGTGTGTGGCAGAATATTGTCTTGAATCTCAGTGGTTGTAAATTTCATCTAATAACGATGATCACTGTTTAGTGGTCAAGATTTGATTTATAAGGGATATCGGGGTGAGGTCAGACGCCTGTTATTGAGACTTGGGTTCCCCAAAAGAGGTAACAACAACAGGGTTGAAACATTGATATATCCTTCCTACCTGTAATAGTAAATTTTACACTATAATTCTCATATCCACGCCACTCTTAACTTTTAATGTTAGTTGAACGCATTGACTGCCTGACGCACTTCCATCATATCAGTGGCTTGCGTCATCATTAAAGTCTATGCTAACGTGTATAGGCAAGCCAGCGGAGACACGGGAGGTTAATGTAAGTAGCTATCCAGCTAGTTTTTAACAAACATTACCTTCTTACCCTCATAGTTTCCCCCCCAAAAAATGTGTCAAGTTTCTACGGATTAATGCGAACATTACTGAGTTTCTCAATGCTAATGTTAGCTACTTTCTAAATGTTGCCTGACATTACAGCTAGCATAGTTTGCCTTAACATATATTAGTGATAGCTCACCAAGGATGTTAAATTACATCTCGACACAGTGTTTGGATCTTGTGTGGCCAATAGAGCGTGCGCATTACAGACTTCCGACCACCAAGCCTGCTAACTTCCGGTTTAGCTTCCCGCTAACTTGAATGGGGATAAAATTATCCAATCGTGCGGCTATTCTAGACTTTCCAAATTTTATTAGACCAAATCAAGGACGTTATATTACATACGGCTGGCTCCAGTTGCGACAGTGAAATTAGTCATTTCGCTGGGGTTGTGGTGCTCAAAAAAAAAAGATCCATTATTTTATAGACGCTTCTTTCACAACGTAAGCTTATATAAGCCAGTACGAAAACTGGTTTTAAATCCTGCAGCTCTTCCTGGGGGCTTGTATCTCACCATCTCTCAGCCCTAGCTTTAAAATGGTTAATTCATATAGGAAAAAATAAGAGCTGCTAGTTTTAAGTGTGTACCTTTAGCGACAAGGGTAGCATCAGGGTTAAGCTGCCAGATAGCCAAAGGGCTGGCATATACCGTCAGCCTACAGCTGTTGAGTCTGACTATACATTATCTAATGTGAGGAAAAATTGTTTCGTAAGTGATCCCTGAATACAAAGGTTGATGTGGTGTGTGTGTCGCATCAGCAGGTGTAATGGATTTATCATCATCTATAGGTTGCAGATATCTTAAACAATGGGATAATCAACAGGTAATTGTTCTACCCTGATGTTAATTCGATGAACCCATTTTTTTTTTTGTCTCGTTTGACGATAGCTTTGATGACTTTTGCATGTCAGCTATCTCTGCTATTACCAATCGACTGTAAAATAGTAATAATTCATGATTTATGCTCCAATTGCAAATAAGCTGCACAAGCACTCCAACGCCCCAGGTGTACTGTATGTGCAGCATCCATCTTTTTTTCATAATATAAGATTCTTATCATGCAAGGGACAAAGTATGAATAATTAGCAAAAGGGAGCTCATGACAACGAATCCTATTTTTGTCTTATATCTTCCCGTCCAAACAAATGTAAGCCACAGCTCCGAGGGCTTCATCAAACATATCAATATTCAGCTGATAATACCTTTTATCTGTGGCCAAGAGAGCCTCGCGGAGCTCCTCCAAACACTACGAGGAGTTCACACTAATGATCAAAAATGATCAGAAAATGTGAAGTAAATAGCTTGTAATGAATTTAAATAGGCCTCCCCATTTATAATACAGCACCCTACATTATCAGAGTTGACCCTCTTGGATGGAAACAAAGCAAAAGTGGGGACATTATAGTGTCATTCCAAATTCAGAAAGACTAATGAGGAACTGTTTGATGCATTTTATTTGTTCTCTGGGGTCCATTGATAATTCATCCAGTAGAATAAGAAAAACTTGGCATTGATGGTGCTGTATGTGTATGATAACTCAATTCATATGTAGTTAAATATTGACTGGATTAAGTCAAAACAACATTAAAAAATAAAATTTGTGATCAATTGCAATAAACAACAAAATCATGTCTACAAGCTGCAACTTTTCGATAGTAAACTGCAGTGCGGTGATGTGTCAAAATGTGATCATGTTCCAAAGACTAAATAGTGTTTGTGACTTTATAACAGATGGTAGCCAAAAGGTCAACGAAACACATGGGGCTCACTGCAGAGGGATCAATCCAGTCGGATACCCCTCTGTGAGCATGGTGGATCCCCTCGGGTGAGACGCCACCAAAGGCTTTTTTTGAACTCTGCAAGCTACAAAGAGAGACCCCCCCCCCAGTTCCATAGAGGCAGACAGCATCAAGCTTAGAGACACCTACACCCTCGTTCATTCACTTATAGGCTCCCAAGAGTCCATTCAGCAGTGTACACAAAAATAATTCAACATTTAACTAAAAATATTTAGTCAATAAACTGCTACTGACAGAGAGCAGGCTCAATAAGGCCTGAAACCAAACTGCCACACAATGAGGGGACAATCACATCATGCATCACAGGAAAACTAAGTAATGTGTATAATCAACAAACCATAATTTTCTACCTGATGCAAAATCACAGTCTTTGGGCCTTTAGGGGGCAGCATATCACCAGAGTAACTGCAAGCTGCTGCTATCTGTAGCTAACTTTAGCTCAGTTGGCCAAGCAGCTCACGGTCCGGACTGGGAGCTTTAAGCATCAGGTGAGAATTGGTGTCGTTTACTTGGACTGTTGCTTTCAGTAGTAGTATCTTTCGGGCCGAGGGCGGGAGACGACCCAGCAGGGAATGCTGGTGGGGAGTGGCCCTGGAACGAGGACCAGAACCAGAGCCTGGCGCGTGGGCTACAGAACCAGGCTAAACAGCCTCTCAGTGAACAAGGCTCAATCGGTACAAAGGTCATTTACAGCGGATCCAACCAGGACTCCAGCAGGTTCAGGCTACACAGTCTATCTATATTAATTATTAAGAGACTAAATAGCCAACAGCTAGCTGGTTAGCATGCTAATTTCAGTAGATATCTCTGAAAATACAATAATGTCAAAACTGTTACTTCTTCACATTGCTTTGATAAATCTGTTTCATTATATATGTTTTAAATTTACATTTTTACATACAGTATTGCACCTTTAAAACTGACTGCATGTCTTCAAATCTGGATACAAAGTGCCAAAGGCAGCTTCTTCCTGTTGCAAATAAAGCAGCATTTCATCCAAAGGACAGATAAATCATCCAGGAGCCTCAGTGCCAGACTCTCTCCTCTGACTGGATGTTCTATGATCTACTCTTTACTTAATGAGATGTCATGTGCAGTTTATATAAAAGGTATGACCTTATTAAACTGTGAGTGAAAGGGTGAAGCAATAGCTGGGGAAGGATAAATGGCAAGGCTGTGTAGAAACTCATTTTGCTCATGGGACAGAAGCCCTCATTCTCCATTGTTCAGAGATGTATCGCTGACATTTGTGGTTCCATTCAAATGGTGCTTCACCATAAAACAGAGGCAATATTAAACATTTGAATATTCCTTTTTGTTGAAAATGATTTTATTTAGAAAAACAATCCTCTTTCAATTCAAGTGTGTAGAAGGCCAACAAATAACAGATTAACACTGCACTCAGTTGTAAAATACAAAAAACAAACACATCAAATCAAATTAAGTGCATCTGTGTTCTTTGGTCTGTGTATCACATACAGCAAAGAACTCAAAGAAATTGATCTATGATTGAAACTAGAATTTTGCATGAAATGCAGAATGTAAGAGATTATTTTATTATTAAGAGCTGGGCTGCACTTTAAATCAAACCGTTTTTCCTGAGACCGCTCCAAGCTTTCCAAACCCCGTTCTTGTTATTCCTTTCCTTTAACTTGATTTCTGACAGCCAATTCAATTAGGCTGGATATGTGTGGGTGTGAAATAAGGCAACATGACAAACTCAGAAGATGGATGGCAACCTTTGCTTCACCATTAAAATCACGATTGCGTCGTATTGAAGCTCAGTCCATTGGCGTATTACCAGCAGCAGCAAAATGAACACAGCCAGGACTGCAGCGCCAGACAGGGTCATAACTAATCACCTTCTGCTGTTCAGTTGTTCTCGAAAAGCGTCTGCATGCTGGATTTTCATTTTCAGCTGCCAGTGGCGGACGACCACATTTGGTATATCCAAAAGTGTTAATTAAAAGTCTGTCTAGCAACCAAAATTGAGATAAAAATAAAGCTAAATGTGGACTGAGAATGATTTAATTCGGTAAGTGTTTCGTTTTCTGATGATAAGGCGCGGTGACTCATCAGCCACCTGACCTTAACGGCCGTCTGCGGGGACGTGTTGTCTGGCCGAGCCCCTGTCGGAGTCATCTGGCGCCAGGGAGGAGCTGACCTGTTGGTAGATGAAGGAGTAGAGGCTGACATCAGGGCGCCGACTGAGGCAGCTCTTGCACACTGAGCTGTAGTACTGCCCCAGGAGATCATACACCACCCCTGTAACGGAGACAAGGAGATTGTGTATGTTGTCTGGTCTCTACAGTGGACTGATATCACAGCAAGCAAAATATGGACTTCAGGATTAACAATCAAGAAGAAATCCTATTCCCCAAAAACAAGAAATGATCATCCAAAACATAATTAATCATGCTATTATTTCATGCATCACACACAAAAGACTGGCATACAGTTCACAGCTGCACGTAAACAAGAAGCAGGCAGTTCAGTTGTTTTGCCTTACCGACACTGATCTTCCTCTGAGTGAGGAAAGAGTGCATCTTGTGGACATCTGTCATGAGCTGGCTGTCACCAAAGGTGAAATAAGCCACCTCTCGGCCCGCCTCAGCAGCTGCCAGCATCTGGAGCAGAGCTGGAGGAAAAAGAAGCCGGTGGTGAATCTCAACAGAGAGAGTGGCTTCGCTACAGTGCATTGAAACAGACGCAAAGCAGATCAAATTCTCATCTTCTTGCTTGTAAAAAAAATACAGCATTGTTTAAATAATCAGAGCTATGAGGAACTGATGCTGCCATTAAAAAGTGTACGGCAGCAGACTCTGTGGCAGGTACAGTAAAAGGTAAGTAATCGGGGGAATAGGTCTCACCCCCACTGAGAAGTCGGGATTAGTTACAGAGAGAGGCCAGGTCTGGCCCCGGAGAGCTGTGAATATTTTAAGAGACTGGAAATACGTCTGCTGATTAATGAAGGTTGGGACGGTGGTTACGTTAACGAGCAAAACTGAATCAACGCTTTCAGAAAAGGGGGCTAAGCTGAATATGTCTACACTTCAGCAGTTTCTCTCCGCTGCTCTGTTTTTTTTTAACTTAGCTTTTTTTCAAATGATGATCTGACAATTAAAAAAAAAAAAAAAGAAGGTGAGGCCACAGAAGGTAAACCAAGGAGGAGAACAGCATGTGAATAACGAACGCCTTCCCGTGAGGCGTGCCATTAAGTAGACAGTAGGCACCTATGGAGAGCTGTAACTTCTGATAGCTAATTAACACATATTCATGGATGTATAGTTTGCAAGCGCAGTGACTGTAAAGTGAGAAAAGGAGGTACTACTGCAAACGGTCAGCATAAACACTCCAGAAGCTCCCTGCTCAGTGACAGTGATACAAGGCTCAGACAAAAAGCTGTAACGGATTGATGGACTCGAGCTGGCGATCAATTTCACTATTAATGAAACATATTAACTTTGTCATTTGATCAATAGAAGGAAGGCGACGAATAGGCCTTAACTAAATGAACGCATTCCTGGAAGACAAATGGTTGCCCACACTGATGCGCTGGAGCCTTTCAATCTGAAATTTATTCTGTTACATCCAGAAAAGAGAATCCGCTTAGACTGCCAAGAGCTCCGAGCGGATCCGAGTAAATTTCTCCTCAAGAGCCTTCTGACGTGAAGCTTGACGTCAAGTGCTCACCTTTCAGACGCGTGTCGCCCCCGAAAACACCACACCCCCAGTTTCCTGTAGCCACCGCTGCAAGGTTTTGTTTTTCTTCGTCGGGGCGAGCAAAGCCACAGTATGCCTGAATGAAGGAGAGTAAAGGAAGGATGAGATGCAACATGGATTATCACCAACTACAAAACAAAATACTCGATGCGGCTTTTGATATCAATATCAAAAGCATATCTTTATTTAAATTAAAACCCTACACAAAGTGCTGGCATAGAAAAAGTCGCTGAATACGCACCAACACGTTTGTGAAATTGTTTATATCTGTGATGGTCAGGGCAGTTAGGTGAAGTTTTAACAAAAAGTAAAAGGACATTAATTAACACAATGAAAAAAAGATTGTGGGCGCCTTCACGATGAATCATGATCTGAATTCGTCAGATCGCTGGCTGCTGTCAACAGCAACAATACGTATTTAATGGGAAGGCTTACATTTTGGACAGTCAAATAAAGGAACAGACAATAAATATAATGCACTAAGTAGCAAATATGAAGTGATTTCAGATAAAGCCACTGCCTCAGAATGAGCAATAAAAATTTTTTTAAAAAATGTGAATGTAGCAGCTTTTCTTGGGATGACATTTCATCGAATCTTTAGCCACACGAGACTTGGCTGCTCATGTAAGTAACAGCGCTGTCGAGCCTCAGGTCCTGGGATCACCTTTACTGTTCCAGATCACTGGTCTGCTTTCATAAGAACCGGGCGTACAGAACGTCTCCATCCTATCGAACATAAAGGCGATATAGAAAAGCAACAAAGTAATTCCATTTCCCCAGAGGCCTGTGCTTGACACATCATTCAGTGCACGAACACATGAAGGTTGGTTGGCCTGGCTGAGCATACATTTTTAACATTGTGTCATTTGGCAATATTGCGTCATTTCACACCGAATTGCCACTGGTGTAAAATTGGTGTGGGACATTTTAATAACTGCACATTACAGACTAAACGCATGTGCATCAACGAGAACGCTTGATGTGACAACATGTCCGGTGGGCTGTGCCTCACATGAGAAGTAATGAAAGTCCTCAATGAGCCCTGGGTGTCCGTTTCCACATTATAAATTAGGTGAATAGTGAAAATGAATTGTGAGTGCCCATCCTCCCTCTGACCAGTCATAAATTCTTCCTTCGAAAAGGGCAGATGTGACAGTTAGCTGAACAATATTCGAAACGGGATTGATCTTCACGTTGGTGCATTCTTCACACCCTTGTCAGAGCTGTCAAACTCCTCCATGCTTTCTGACAGCAGACTTGACAACATCAACATCTTGATTCTCTGTGTACGAAACGGATATCTCTGTCTGAGAAGATTGCAGACATGCTCAAAATTCTGTTTAAAATACCTGTGATGTAAATGTAATCATTTGGATTGATTATCCTGAGGTCATTTGTGTTCATTATAATTCATTCTGGGCCTAATGGACAGTGTAATAAGTAAGATTAAGCTTATTCTCTACAAATGTGACAATCCATCAGTCTGTATTACATACATATGACACTATCATTCAAATATTTACCCTAAAAATAGTAAGCGAGAGTCAGTGTCATCTCAGCTGACATTTGTGATGACATTTGTGATTATCAACCAATTAGACTGACACTAAAGTCATTAAATCTGTGTAAACCAGACAAGCAATTGAGACGGCAATTAAGGTTAGAACACAAAAATTACTGCAGTCACGAACCGTTGAAGAGATTATGGAAGATCAAAGTGTTAGACCGCCGCCACATTTCCTCCGCAATAAATTATACAAACTGTTCATTTGTCCACAAAACAAAAAAGTGCATGTACAGCAGCACTTAACGGTTACTAACACTGGTTTTCCAATAAGCTGACGCCACAGTCTGATCTAAAATACTGCCGAGCACATGAGCAAAAGGCATGATCCCTGTACAGTTTTGTTTTGTGACATGTAGATCAACGAAACAAAAAATACTCAGAGGAATAACAGATTAAGAAAGAAGTAAAGGATAACCTTGTTGAGTTCTCGGTTGATTTTCTCTGGGTGAAACTGTTCAAGAAAGTTCTTGAAGTGCAGAGCATCAATGGCCACAATCTCTGTGCATCTCCTCTGCCAGTCATCTCTGAAACAAATCAAAGAATTGGTTTGGCACCATTTTAGATACAACAAGGCAACCAGGCTTTAGTTCAGTGAGGCAATTATTCCTTACAGTTACATACACATAGGAAATCAGAAGTTGTACAAAATAATGTCAATAAAACCTGAAAGAAGTCATGCTTTATGGTTGGTTCTTTAAGACATCGAAAGACGCAATTTAACATGATGGTGGCGCTAGATGAAGAGTTAGAAAATCACCACAGTTATTACAGTTCAGCCTGAGGGAGACTGTCTGCACCAGATTCTATGGCAATCAATCCAAAAGTTGTTGTAATATTTCACTAAAAAAAAAAAAAATGTGAACCTGATGAGGGCGCTAGAGGAACCAAAAGCAGGATCTATGATGACCATGAATGTCTATACAAATTCTGATTGCAGTCTGTCCAATAGGGTATAGAGTAGGGATGCACCGATTTATTAGCCAAACATCAGAATAAGGTGTATTCCCTGTACGTCTATAGGCAAAAAAACTACGAGTTCACCAACAACGTGTTTGTCTATTGTGTCACGTCATTTTGTGCTGGCACATTCATGAGCAACTAATTAGTATTAGCGCATCCCTACTGTTGAGATACTTCAGTTTGGGCCAAGTAGGCGTGCCAACCGACCAACCGATATTGCCTTCCCATACGTTACTGTGGTTAAGAGGGTTTGACATGAAGGGGTGAAACACTGCATACAATTATTATTTAAGCTTTGTTAAAGCATCTAGATCGAAGAAATACCTTGGAGTTACGTCCTGGTGGCTGCCAGTCCATTGATAGGTCCGAGAATACCCTGAGTATTCACTGTACTGCTGTGTACCTGTAATAATAAACAGGGACTTTAGTCTCACACCACTGCAAAGCCGGAAATAAAGAATATTTCTAGGGTTGTTTAGGTGCCAAGACTGAAAGGGAGGTAATATTACACTGTATTGGTAGGCACATAACATCTAGTGTAGACACACTGTAGATGCAAAATGGAAAAAAATGGTTTAAGAAAAATAAAAACAGGGTTCAAATTTTGGTATGCAAAAGCAAGAAAAGTTTTGCTGAGGCGTCCAACAATACAAATTGCTGTAAAAATTCCTTATAAAAACAAAAGGTGTTCGGGGGGTCTCTTCTGTGTCGATTCTGCCTGATGCGATCAAATCAAACGGGAACAGCTGTCTCCTGACAAGAGGAAGGTCAAGCTATTAGCCCCCTCCCCCTTAAAACAACATGAGAGGCAGCGGCTGACCGCCAGCCCACAGGGAAACACTCACCGCGCGGTAAAACGGGGAGCGGAGGGTGGGGAGGCAACAGCACAGTCAAACATATGAGGCCACAAATTAACTTCCCATTCATTAGCGCTCATTAGTACCTGACTGTCGAGGGCACTCGCTGAGATTCTTCATGCTGCAAAGTGACTAAACCAAGTGATTAGTAGTGGGGCCTTGGTCAGCAGGTGTGAGGAGGTGCACATGGGGGAAGGGAATCTCTCGAGCGCTCTCCACTTGACAGACATTTCACTAATAACCAGCCTGCCTCACTTTCTTTTTTTTTTTTTTTAAGTAATAAGCAAATTGACTGTTCGAATGTGGTGGAGTACCTAATCTATGTTACCAGTGTGCCATTAAAACAAAACTGATAGGCTAAAAGCAGAATGGGCTATGTAACAAACGACCTAAATTGATAATAGCGGTCAAAATCCCAGCAAGAAAGACACTGTGAGAGGATATCGAGGGGCTGCGACAGCTTTTTTACAAACTCGACTTGCACCAGCCTGGAAGCTAAATGTCAAATCATTTGTATCCACACTGAATTGGGAGCTTTAATGCGACTGGACAAAGAAATAGGTAAAATCTGTACAAAGTTATATAATCTGCTGTTTCATAAGATTTCTGGACAGCAGCATAAAGTCACACAAAGTGAAATATCTTCTCTCTGACGGCTTAAAAGTTTGACTGATGCAGAACAGCAGCCAACTGGCAAATTAATCCTGTCCTGTTTATTTGGAGAGCCTCTGGTGAGATGTATGTACAGAGCAGCTTAGACAGCATATTATACTGATGATTACCAAAACAATTCAATTAACTCCATGAGCAGCAACAACAGAGATTATATGTTGGTAACAACTGAATACAATAAGTTGCTTTGAGAATATCTGAAAACATCCTCGCATCATTAGAATTTAGATATAGAAATGCACGACACGTTTAGTAAAGCAAGGACAAGTTACATTTACTCGAGTACGGTTTTTTGAATATATTGTACTTTTCAGAGTAGTTTTATGTAGCCTACTTTTACTTTAGTAGATTTTATTTGAGAACAATCCCTTTTACTTTTATGTATTATTTTATGCATTAATGCATATTATGTTACCAGCCAAGTGTCCTGCTAGTTGTAGGTCTACTAATGCTCTGTTATCCTACCACAGCCATGCTTTCACATGAGTAAAAGCAGGAATAGTTATTTATTACTCAAGTAAGTGCTTCTGTACTCTATCGGAAGTAATTTTTGACGTATACTTTTACCTGCGTAACTGATGTTTAACACTTCTGTCATCAAACTAAATGGTTCCATGCAAACTATGCACACACCTGACCTTCAACGATCCACCAATAATATCAAACTCTATGACCAACTATGTTTACGTTTGAAAGGACCGACCTTCACGAACAATCTGAAATATGATTGAGATTTTTCTAATCCAACCCTATCTTCTGTGGAAAGATCAATCTTGGCTGAGGGAAGATGTGTCTGGTTTTCAGAAATGATTTAAAAATAACAAATAGTAACAAATAGGTCACATAAAAATCAGCGGGTTTAATCACAATGTTTCTGAAGGTTGTTTCATTCATGTGTAAATACATCGAAACAAAGTGTCTCATATTTGTGGTGGGCCGGAGACTGCGAAATGTCAGACGTGCATCTCATTGCCATGTCGAGGCAACTGACATCATCAAACATGGATAACACTGTTTCCCCCGTTACAAAAATCATAGTAGTCTACAATAAGATTAACATTAAGAGGTTTCCTTTTTTTTTTTAAATCCATAAATTGGCCACCACTGGTTTCTTGGAAGACTATTTTCAACCGTGTAAACCACCAGTCACACTGATGATTATTAAGACAGCAAGATTTTGTGCAGAGTCAAGAAAAATGTCCACACATCTCCTGCTTACGTCAAGCTGCAATGCATTGTCTTGGTCAGTGCTGTCATCAATGAGTCATATGACTTATACTGTTTATACTTTTGACAGCCCCAATGCCAGCCAGACATCTAGCAATCAAGGAAAATTCAATTAGGCCTGGGCACTTTTGCAAATTTCAGAGCAGAGGGAAGATCCATTAGCTTCCCTACTGTATGCCAAAAGGTATCACTGGGGAGAAAGATTTACAACATGGCCACAATAAAGGGAAGCCATTTTTTTCTTCTTTTTTTTTTTTACAACGGGGGACAAGAGATACGGGCAGGGTTTAATAAAGATGATGGAATGGAAGAGTCCATTAGCAGAGCAGGTCTTGGGCAGGTCTTCCAGCTATAATTAATTCTGGGCCCCAGTAATAAAGTTAAGTGGTGTAAGTGGAAGCAAGGGATAGATAGCCAGCAAGAAGTCTGAAGGTGACTCTGCGAAAGCAAGAAGACCTGATGCAGCGGTATGACTGCTGATCAGGAGGGCGGAGGCTCGACGGAGGCTCGGCTGCCTCACACTTGTTATGCAATGCTGAGGCGATTCCGACAAGACATTTGCTTTCCTATCCTGGAATGTTTTTACTTCATTTTGCCAGAGGCTTGGGATTAAATACATTGTCGTATATCTATTTAATTCATGTAAGTTATACTTAGAAAGAGCTCACAAGTTTTATTCAAGCAGTTTCATGATTAAAATTCATTTCTATTGTTGCCGAATGACACCTGGATCTGTGTAGACTTCCTTCAGCTCAGACTAGCGATTTCTATGTTACATAACAGGAGTTTTCTAACCTCTTCATCAAATGCAATCAAACAGCTTTAGTCCAGACAAACAGTGTCAGAAGGGTAAAAAAAAAAGAAGAAGAAATGCACAGACGCAAACCATCAGCCTCCTGCTGAGACTCCTTCAGTCAAGCTCTTGTTACTGGGTCTACTGGCCTGCCCGACTGTTGTTTGTTTCAACCACTCAATACTGAAGTCAATGGGAATTACTCAGGAGAGAGACCCAACAGAGCAATCAGGACAGCCCAATCTCCAACTCCCGACTGATGCAACCCTCCCCTTTGCAGCCAATCAAAAGGAAACATTTGACAAGGACAGATTTGGAAACGGGGCAATTGCCAGGAAACATCCTTTTGCCTCTTGCTGAGCCAGGATGGGGTAAATTGGAGGTGTGAAATGTGCATTCCATGCTGTGTGTGACTAGAAAATGCCCATCATGTCTCTTCTGTCAAATCGTAGGTCAAGCATGAGAAAAGTGAAGCCAGGACATTATTGATCTGATCTAGATCAACAGACTAAATCGTGAATAATTGAATAGCAGGATTCCTTCAGTGGAAATTATTGTTAAACAAGGTGTGGGAGAGTTTTTTGTGCACTGACCTGTGATGATAAGACAGTCATTATGATCCAGGGCTTCAGTGAATAGGCGAGAAACAATAAGCTCAGGATTGATCAGGAAGCGGATTTCCTCTTGAACTAGACCAGAACTGGTGACTCCTCCTCCTACAAACTTGTTGGCAAAATCCACCTGCAAATCAAAACAGACAACCGATGATGAAAGAAATCACAGTGGAACATTCATGTCCTTGCAGGATCTACTGAATTGTTCAGTCACATTCACGTATTGTTATAAAATGAATATGCAAAATCTATATCAGGGGTTACCAATTTACGGAGCCAGCATACGACTGAGGGCAGCACAGGAAAACCCATAAACCTGTCGTGCGTTTGTGCAGATAACTTTAATTTTCCCTCAAGGACCGAAGTTATTATATTTTTCCTCAAACATCCTTTTCTGCTTTTAGGCTCAGACACACCAAACCATCATCAAAGGACTAGCGACAACGAAGGCTGAAGCGTTGCCTCAAATCACCTGTATTTCAGCCAAAAAGCAGCACTTGAACCCACCGCACAGTCTTCAGCAGACAGCCGGCTAGCTTGTTCATTCAGTGCCTGCATGAGAGGAAATACCTCTCCATACAAACGTCTTTGTCGCTTTCTCTTATTCGCTTAGCTGAACAGCCAAACTCTCAGAGAAGAGCTCAATCAGCCAAGAAGCTGCAGACAAGGGCCAACTAGTCCTGAAGATGTGGGACACACCAGAACAACTAGGGCCACAGTCGCTCATGAACAGCCCTGACATAGACCGATGGTTTGTTAAGGCTCTTTTACCATACAGTGTCTATTCTGTGGTGGCTTTTTAATGTGAATTCTATTTCATACTGCTGAGTCTTCCACCAAATGACAGAATGGATGATTAAAATAACATGCCTGCATTTAATGTCACATTAAGTGCCGCACAAAATGGGTCGCCATTGGTCAGTGGGCCGCACTTTAAGAAGAATTATTATTATATTTTCCCAAACTTGGATGACAGGAGTAAAACGCGTCATGAAAGGGTCTCAGCCCTTTCTCATTTGTGATAGAATCCATGACAACCTGACTGGGAAGGTGGCCTCAGGTGCTGGCATTACTCAGAAATCTGTCCCCCGTGCGAAAATGCTCGCCAGACGAGCAGCACTTAGGTAGGCTGCTGCCAGTGGCAAAAGATCAAAACGAGAGAGCAGTCCTGCAGTCTAAGTAAACATCTCCCTCCAGTCACAACATGCTGTGAAATTGACTGCTGACTGATGCCCCGGACATCCTTTGCTGCTTGTGTTCCTGCAGGTTTGTGGCCGGATCGATCGTGACACTCACTTACTTGTTTATTTCGGTCTGTCTATGATTCAAAAGAAAAATACGCGTCTCATTGCGCCAGCTCAGACACAGGCACAAGAACTCATTGTTTTAGTCGTGAAGCAGCCATGTGGAACATATATTCCAATTTCAGGACTGACAGTTGTTGCTCATTGGCCTGTAGACGGCCCAGACCAACCCCGTCACAACCCGAAGGAAGAAGCTGCAAAGGAGCAAGCAGTAGTCTGAGAGCAGATCTCCCCAAACTGGTCACTCAATTCTGGGACAGCGAGCCAACCTCCAAAGTCTGCTTTGACAGGCTGTCAACAGCACCCCACCCCAGCAGAGCATCCATCAATCCGGGCCGCGGCGTGCCCCGGAGCTGGTCATGTGTGCACGTCAACTGTCAGCTTGGGGCAACTGGAGGCAAACAAAAGGTGAAAGGCAGAGCGGGCCATCCTGACAGTGCACAGGAAGCATGGCCGACACAGAGAGCAGAGGAGGCTCAGAGGCCTCGACCCCAGTCCCAGCACACACTCCCCGCGACGTGTCTCAGGCTCCCTCAAAGGCCTTTTCAGCAGTCGTAAGCATTCTGGGTGAAAGACTACAGAATGCAGTGCCTCAGTGATTGACTACAACAGAAGGAAAAGAGGATGGGAACCCAGCACAATGAGGAGTGTATTTCAAACTAAGAGTTCTTTCAAGCAAGCAAACAGGATTTAGCAAGGTTTAAATCAAACTATCATGTTGTCTTTCTACAAGTGAATATCTCCTCTAACCTGAAGCATTCCATAACCATCGTCCTCAATGGTCCCTTCACAAGTAATGTGGAGGTTTGTAAGCGGAGTCTGTGAGCTGAAACACAAAGAACAAATTGTTTTCCAGTTATCGTCATGAGAACGTTGGATCTTTTGATTTGTGGCAGAAGTAATTGACAAACTACACCCACTCATAGTCCTAACAATATTTTTTTATCTTAGATTACAGTGTCAGTATATTACACCTTTTCCAATTCAGAGGTTTGTCCAATCTTTTTCGTGTGAATGTAACAAGACCATTGGGTTCTGAAAAGCAAAAAAGAAGGAAGTAATGAATGTCAATATTATATCAACATATTAGGGTAACATCAAAAGAAAAACAAATGTGGAAACTTACTTTTCTCTGAGAAACTTTTGAAATAGCACATCAGGGTTTTCAGCTTTTCAGTCTTCTGTGAGGAGTAGCCTTCAAACAGCCTGAAAGCAAGAACATATTATAAGATATTAGACTACATGTTAAGTTCCTCAGCTAAAGGGATACTACTTGACGCACTGGAGGAAAAAATGTCCACCCATTTATGAGCCGTGGACTACATCAACGGTGGAACTGGCTGCTTATGAGAGGGTGACACACTGTCTAGTGAACGAGCTCGGTCAGTACACGTTAACATGCGGTGTTACCAATGGGAGCGCTGTGCATGACCCTGGATATGATGCTAGTGTGTGGATGTGTGTCTTTTATTTATTTAACCTCATGTGTTTCTTCCTTCCCCTTTTTCAATTTGTGCTTGGGAGTATGCATTTATTCATATTTGTTTTTTTATGCATATTTTAGTATATGATTTCTAATCAATTGTACAATTTTATCAAAAAACAGAAGCAGAGGGAAGAAAAACGTGTATAACCTTACCATTTAACAATGACAGATACTGCAGATAGCCGTTTACCTTTTGTCTTTTCACAAATCATATAAAAATTCAGCAATACCTATTCTGATAGAGTTAATAAGAGTCATCTTAACATAGATGTTATTTCTTTATACATCGTCTTCAATTGAAAAATATTTGAGAAGCTGTATGGATGTTTAGTTCTGACAGCTACACCGCTTTTGTTTAGTAGTTTAAACTAAAACAAAAAGGGAAAATGTGCATTATAAAAAAATTAAGCACACTTTTTAAGCAAGCAGGTTGTACATTTGCACCAACAGCCAAACTGCAGCCAAGAGACCAGGCAGGAAGAACAACTCAGTATAACCAGCGCCAAAGAGACACAAGACCTCCACTTTGGCCATGTGAGTTCAGTCATGCTTTAACTTTTGATATGAATTAGTTCATCTCTCACTCAGCCTCCCTTTCAGTCACTAGCCGATTATGTAGGAGTTCCTTCGTTGGTACGACAATGGAGTTGCCCCGGGCTTGCCATCACGGAGTCACACTCATGTGCCACTTCACAGCACTCACACAAAAAAGGAAGAGAGGGAAACAGGGCTCTCTCCTTGGGGATACATTAAGAAGCCCTGTGTCCCTTTTAACAACGGAGTCCTGAGGAGGCAAAGAGGTCAATCCCCCTGAAATATAACACAAAAAACACAACGCCGCTTGAGGTGAGGGGCAGTGGGCGGATTTGAATGCACTTTAAGCCCGCCATGTCCCTTCCGAGCAAACTCTGTAAAGAACCCCACAGCCCGCCTCTCATGCCTTAAGAGAGAGAAATTTCATGCGAGTGAAATAACGACAAAAGCTTGATGCACTGAAAGCCCTTCAGGGGCCAGGAAACTCATTCATCGAAGTCAACTCCTGCATTTTTTTGAAACAATCATGCGCTGTTGTTGTCCTCGGGCCAAATGTCTTTGACATTAGCTAGCCACAAGTGAGAGCAGGCTTTTAGTAACAAATCTCAAAAGGGTCTTTGGGGAATAGAGAACTAATATACAATTATATAACATCAATACACCCCACACAGATGGGAAGAAAGCTATGATGTAACTCAAGAAAAGGGTATAAGTGACTACAGTATGTATACAGCAGGGTTTCTGCATCACCAGCGCAAAAAACAGGGAACTCCAGCTGGGAAACTCTGCATGAGCTGAAAGCACTTCATGGTAAAATAACAAATGAAATACAGTTTGCTGAAGAATACTATGAATGACAGAGCCAATGTATTAATGGTCTGTTTTATCTGCAGTGCAATTAAGAAGTCTGCGTTGAGATAAAAACAACACCCGCAGATAAAAAGCTTTGCTTTTATTTTCTCTATCTAATCCTGTGAAACAAACATGCAGAGAATGGGAGCGAAAAAGAGTTTGAATCCCTCAGATCTTCATAGAAAGTTACGGAAGAAAAATAAATAAAATGCATTTCAAAGCACTGAATATCTTTCTCGTAGAAGAATTTTCAGCAATAGACTAAAAAGATGACTCTGGCTTTCCTTTCAAAATCGCAGCGAAAACCTCTATGTGAATGAAATACTGATGCGATTGAACTCTGTGACAGCCTTCTGCAAAACAGCCAATGGCCTTCTCCATTGTCAAAAGCAGCCATCCGAGTCAATGTTAATCTAATTCCCTGTTCCATTTAGGTAATTACACTGTGATGCCAACAGAGATGGGGGGGACATGACTGAGCAGCGATCTGCAGACTAGTTTTTGCATTACACCACCCAGTCCATCTCTGCAGTGAAAGCTTGCAAGTCTTAAAAAAAAAGAAAAAAAGACGCCCCCTGCCCTGCTCTTTGTCATATTCCTATTTATTATTCTGACAAGTGCATTCTATAGTTCTGGTGAGTAGCGCGGCTAAAGACAACATCTGAGTGTTTAGAAAAAGCTCAAACCAGTGCATTTTTTTTAAAAGGTAAAAGCTCCAAGTCAGACTGACCACTGTCTCTGATCAATATATTCTTGTTATAAGACAGTGTTTGCTCATGTGTAATTAAGAGTCTACAAACAATGTAAATGTTGTATGGCTTAACACCCAGCCAGATAATAAAATAACTGGTGAGTAAAGCATATACAGTAGTGCCCCCTCATGGAAAGTTGTCAAAGCAGCATCATTTACATCGTGTGATTCTGCAACTTTAAAAATCATGTATGACAAACGCCACAACCCTCGATTACCTGAAAAAGTTGATGTCCGGGTAGTTCCAGTATTCGGTCCTTCTGGAGTTGCGTCGGGGAAAGGTACAGAAGAAGGCGTTGGCGAGCAGACATGCCACCTGCTCCTGAGACATGGTGATGGAGTGGGTCGTGCCTCGCTTGAGGAGGGGTATCGGCTAGAGGAGGAACAGAGGTAAAGTCGAGGAAGGTCAAAATAATTTGTTTTGTCGATTTGCTAACTGAGACATTGAAGTATGTTGCACGAATGCACTAATTTGGCAGCACTCTGTGCTTCTTGAATCAGCCATCATAATTACAATCAACGTCCATTCTTGCTCACAAGAGATGCATACTCCTAATAAAGACTATGATTTTATAAATTACCAGTGCATCTGTATAAGCAATTCTGTAATGACAATAGGGAGAGCTTGCTGCATTAAGACTATACGTGACAAACAAGTAAAATGACTTTGTTTAGCTGCAGGTTGCAAGGGCTAAAATGTTTGAAAATGAAGGAATAGCAGCAATAATGATGGATAATTCTCATTTTCAGCAAGGTTCTCATGTTGAAGTAGAGCAATGTGCCAGCCCGTTCAGTTTCCTTTGGTATTAATCTCTCCGTCTCTACACCTCCAACACAGACCAGAGATATCAACAGAATCAACAGAATTTCAGATTAGTAAAGCTAAAAATTAAATCACAACTTAAACTACTCATGTGTAGACTGATGCTTAACTTTGATATAAACACAAATCTCTAAATACCGTTTTAGGATCGACTTGTATGCTTGGGTAACGTTTTTAAATCAATCAAACTGAGCAATATGTTTAACAAACAGATGTCAATGTGTTTTAATGAGACACACATTGCTCTTCATCATCCACACACCAAAGAACCAAACGACTGAAAGGATAATAAAACATCAAACAAATGACCATCAATGGCTACGTGCCTTGACCTCACCATTTTTACTACCATTTCGCAGGATTATTTGTCATGTCGTGACCTTTGGGATCAACCTGCGGCGGTGATCTACTGTGTCACAGACCAGCGAGTCATGTGTGTCTGTTGGTTAGCGAGGGGTTGTTACCTTGGTACAGAGCTCAGATGCTCTCAGTGCTAATTGCACCATGTCTGGCAGCAGGGAGCCAAACAGATGTTCGGCCGCATCAGGCTCCAGGACCTTGGGAGAGAGGAGCGAGAGATCTGTTTATGTCTGTTGTTTTTCGCCACGGAACTCAGCTGTGACATTATTAGCTGTTTGGGATGATTAGTGTGAGACAGACGGATGACATTTACAGCTCTGAACCATATCAAAATGTTGAGGCTTTACATACAATTTTACAGAGAAACAAATACTAATGAAATCTAAGCAATACAGATCGCCAAAGAGCAATACCAAAAGACTGTAAAATGCTGTAGTCATCTGTCATGTGGATACAATGACTGAAGTGTTTGAAGCGGGTAAAGACAAGTAGAAAAAGTAGAAAATTCCTGTAATGCAGCCAGCAACGCCTTCTTCGCAAAATATAGTCTCATTTCATGATGATGACGTAATATCGATATATTACTGAGCCTTAACCAGAACCAAATATTCAAGTAACATAGAGCAGCCAGCCATGACACCCCCACACTGCCTAAGTGCTCTAACATATCTTAGACAATATATACAAGCCCTATTTACCCCCATATTGGCTTCAAAATGTCAGAATGATCAATCACGGAGCAATTTCATCAAGGTTGCAGGGCCATGCCAGCTGATTAAACAGTCTTCCTGGAAGAGATGCAAATGATCAGGCATTTGAAATAGAAAGGACAGTGTGTTCCCAGGACAAGGAGCCTTGACTGGTGATTTAGCCGAGGACATTTATATTATGGCAAAGGAAGCCTGACTAAACACTGTCATAAGTAATGACCTGGTTGACATCATAAACTGCTCCTATGGGCGTAATAAATGGAGGCGGTTGACAGGGCGAGGCGGTGGATATAGCTGAGGTAGTATAAGCCGGGGCCCTTTAAATCAGCACAAGACAGTGCATCAAATCAACTGAACTTAACTCTTCGTATGACTTGATACGGGTCTGTACATCACATCAAACTGACAAAGTAATCGAGCAAGCTGCAAGAGAGGATGTGGGGCAGTGAGAAACCAGAGCTCTCATACAGTTTTAACACGTTGCCTCTCGCTCCTGTTCCGATTCCCCACAGGTCCGAGGCAATAAACCAGTATGCTTGACTGCGTCTGTGGACGTGTGACCATGTAAAAATAAAAGACTTGCATGCTCATAACCGTAAATACAACCCCGGTTGGGCTGGAGAAAGAGGAATGAACGAAAACTGATGCTGTCCGTCAACAGCTTTTCCGTTATTCATAAGGTGTGTGTGCACAGATGAATATTCAATGAAGCTGGCTCGCCCGTCACTCTTTGCCATTCATGTCTACTTTTCTCTGACACTCACAATCATCCTGCTACAGTTTCTCCAATCTTGAGTCTCCAGGGGAAAAGTAAGTAAGTGATAAATGGGGTAAATTACATAGCTGTTAACCATTTCTTATTTACTTGTGTGCTGCACTGTAAATATATTAAACATTAAGGATTCTCCGTGATTGTTTTTTTAAAACCAATGTACTATATGAGCTTGTTTCTATTGATATATTACCGATGCTGTACTGCAGCCTAATTGGTACCGTCTCTTCGGCATATCAGATTCATTTTTCAGTCTATGAATAAATTCTGTAAAAAGGCAGGAGAAATAAACAGTCTCCGTAAAGAGGAACTGTGTGTCAACTTTGCAATAATATAGAGCATAAATAAAATAAATGTACTTGTAACAAGTAGGTATCTTTTATAGTCAAATATTCACGTTTTAAAATGTTTACTGAACCAATCAACAGAGATACCAACATAACAGCATCACCTGAATCAACACACAAATGTCTGATTTCATTGGTTTTCATTTATGCAGCACATCACTTAATATCCAACTCTTTTATAACATATTCAATGGTAATGGACATTTTGTATTTTGACAAATATCAAGTTTTGCCATTCCAAAATCCGATATATGGCTAAAGCCGCTCAACATGTTCAGATTTTATTTAATAGAATTCCCGTTCTAAAATGATTTATGACATACATAGGGCACACAATTGATTTAACAGTATAAAGCTGGAGTAAGGCATTCTCTGCGATGTAGTGTCAGCCATTTCTGACAAGTTACTAAACGTGACCTTTTGGTAAAAGATTAAATTATTTCTCTAGACTCCCACTTTTCCTCTGAAGGACTGCAACATTCTCCTGTGTGAAATCCATTACTGTTCTTGTGCACACTGACAGAAACACATTTGACAGAACTGGCATTCAAGAAAAAAAAGCGTTACATGTACTTTTTTCCTAAGATGTGAGATATCATAAAAACATGTTTAGAAGCTGATGTTTTCCAGATGATGCCATGCAGCAGATTGGATGAGTGCCTCCATACTATGAGGCAAATAAAGCCTATTATGTGTCTTCTCCTGCAGGTTCAGGGTTTCTTATATCAAACACTCATGTCACAACACAGCGCGTTTCTCCAAATGGATTATTCCCGTTCCCTTTCATGAGCCAGACAGTACAGCCCTCCCTGATTCTCTGAACAGGATGACGCAGAGCGCATCAAGACATCGGATGATGGATGGCCTCCAAACGAGGCTGGAGAAGACAACCAATGAAGCAACAGTGCTCTGGCCAACATGATGCAACTCAGGCCTATTTTATGTTTGGCCTGTAAAAAGAATGACTAAGCTGGGGACAGTAGAATATAAAACAAATAAATAAATAAAAATCACCTTTCATCGCCTTTAAAAAAAACAAAACCTTTATCATCTGAATGCAGATGGAGATAAAGTACGTACAAATAGATCACAATGTATTAACTGTGAGCAAGTGTAGTTCTCCCTACTATTCTAATGATTAGGAGCAGCAGCCAAGTCATTTCGGACACCACCTAATTAAAATCAATGTGAACAGCCGCACAACTAACTAAATGACAGATATACAGATTATAACTGGTCCCTAGATGACCTCTTTAAAACATTTTATAGTTGAGCTTTTGGTTGTTGATTATTTATTATCCGCTTTTGTACACATTTAACGTAATATAACGGCCTACAAATATTTTCACCTAATCCCTCCACAACCCCGGGATCACACCGATGTTGTGACTTTATGTAATACTGCAAAAAACCCAATGTGCGTACACAAACACATGCACGCCTGCAATGCTTGAGCGAACCTTTCTAATAATACAGTTTAATATAGTTTTCACAAAACCTGTGAAAGCCATACTCGCAACCTTAGCCAGGTATTTGCTTTCAAAGGAAGCATTTGGGACTCTCATTCACCCTACATGACAGTCTCATTATAATGTATGAACTCATCACTGAGTTTTGTGGATAAGTGGGTAAGAAAAAAAACAGAAGGAAGACAGCTGCATGATTATGGTGACTTACTGCTGCATGTAGAGCTATGAAGATATTTCCCTTTATCTATCTATAATGACTCCTAATACCACTTAAATACTCTTTATACCAATTTAAATCTAATTTGGTGTCAAATGAGGCATCCGCATCACTGTAACCGAACATAATGTCAACTGCATTGTGAACCAGCACCGGTTCACGATGCCTTCTGTTGGTCAATTAAGCGTCATAATAATTTAGTTAATTATTTAACATCCTCAACATATGTGTTTACATGTCTGCATGCCAGTAATTAAATGATTAAAAACAACAGAGACTTCATTTATGATTTCTGGTTCCAGTGATTCATAAAAAGATCAGTATTCAGATAGATACGTAGATTGTTTACCTTAGTGCAGTACAAATGAAGTGCTGTGAAGTCCCATTTCTTGGCGTTTGAGGCATTGTATTTCAATATTGCATTCTGCAACAAACAAGTTCAACAATCACATACAATTAAGACCAAAATTAATCTGTTTTGACATTTTTAAGACAGAAATACTACATGTGTTTTCAAAGGGCGACAGAAATTCTGGGAGACTGTGCCTCTCAGTTTTTTGGGCTCATGACGCCATCTTATGGCATTATCTGGTAACAACAAGTATTGTGCACAGTGCCCCTTGTTTCACCAACTCAACCACATTCGGTCTTACCAATAAAAGAACACAAATTAGAAACTTGCCTTCAAGTCAGACTGATTTGTAAATTCCGTGTTTAAAGTTTCCTTGATCAACTCCCACCGACTCTTATTTTGGCGTTCTCTTGTTTCCTGTGGAAGAATACATTTGTTAGACCTCTACAAGTTAATACCACATATGCCATCAGCGCAGCCTTGTTGTGGCCATTTCTTTCAATAAATTCATGAAAGCATGTAATGAATATTGTGTCTTATGATTGCAGTGCCGTCTCTTGTCCCCAAATGTGTTTTACACAAGAACATGCAGATCAACCATTACCTCATCTTCAACAGGAAACAGGTTCGAACTGGAGCAGGGCATCTTGACATGGACATCATCCCAAGTATCTTTAAACATAGCAGGATATGGCACAGGAGGTTTATCACTCTGAAGAAGGTCTGTCTGTCAAAGGAGTGAATGAAAACAAACGGTATTACCACATGTAAGGTTAACTCATGAGGGCTTGGTTAACATATGGTCACGCACGTTTGCAGACAAAGAAATATCCCCACACTCTGCCCCAAAAAAAGGACAGCACATTTCTGATGTGGTTAATAAATATCGACCAGAGCAATCACAAACTATTAACATAATGCACTAAGTACTAATGAGCAATAATGCACAAAAAATGGTGAAGTGAAAAGTTAGAGCTGGAGTTATAACTTGCAGCAGTGTTGCAGAAATACAGCAAATACATTAGGATTTCCCATTTGAATAACTACTGAATTATTAAACCACATGAAACACTTTAATTTGTACCAACCCATCAATGACTAACGACTATAGTATGTTAAGAAATCGCCCCACAAATGTTTTTCTCTAAGAGGTATAAAGATACTAAAAATAGTTGAGTCATTGGTTCTTCTCATGTATGTTAAGAAAAACTTGCACAGTAGACACATGCTCCTGTGTCTACATGCTTCGTCTGAAAAAGAAAAGAACAGCTCGAACCCTTATCATCACAGTGTGCTGGCCAGGAACATCCTTCAGCGGGGGAAGTGGTCTGCCACATTCAGGCATTCTCTTCAGCTCACTGATTGGCGTCCCTAGCCATTTGACATCGGCAGAGGTAGTTTCCTTGCCTGCATCTAGTTTCTCTGGAAACATATCTGGCCTGCCTCGTCTCACAGGTAAACCTGGCGACGGGGTCACTGAAAAGAAGTCTGTTATTCTGGTTCTGGTATTCTGTTTGACGGATCCCTCTGAGCTTTCTGAGGAATTGTGAGGCAGTGTATCCATAAGCCCACTCCCTACAGCATCGTTGGAAGCTGGTGACAGAGGCTTCTCTTCATACAGGTCTCCTGGTGTCAAGGGTTGGGTTTCTTCATCAGAATCGGAGTCAGAGACAGGTGGCTTTTCAGCATCTCGGCAGTCCAGAGACTGCAACGAGGTGCTTTGACAGCCACCGTCTTCAGTCATTTCTACATCCTCTTGGGTTTGACACACTTCAGCTGTGCTTGCTTTATCGACAGGCTTAAGCAACCATCGTTTAAGAGCATTTTCGAACTTCATCTGCTTTCTCTGGCGGACTATTTTCGTCTTTACACCATGCAAACCATCCGCCCCACTCTTTGGCCGTGTGTCCATCTTTGTCTCTGTGTTGTTTTGCCTTCTTTCTTGATCTACTGTCTCATTGTCTCTGGTCTGCATAAATGAAGATGGGACTGAGGAATAACAAAAGATACTGTTTAAAAAGCGATACACACTAAAATTAAGTTAATAGCTTGTTTGACTTTAGCAGACAAATGTCATCTCATCAAGTTACCTTTGAGAGAAGATGAAGGGGACGTTGTGGCACTGATTTCAACCCTGAGTCTCTTTGCTAAAGGTTCAAAGTTTGTCAGAGCAGTCATTCTATAAAAAGAAAACAGATGTCGATATTATTTCAAAACGACGGTGCTTACTGGAAAATTTACACATGGAAAGACACGTAACGTTAATGTCAGTTACTGACAAACATTACTCACAATACAACGTGTGCTGACACCACGAATGAGGTGTTATTTGGTTTTGTCCAGACTTTATTGGGCAATCCTTTCTTCATGAGGTGAGCAAATCTTAAAACGTGATATGCCGCCATACATGACACAATCTATTTCAACACAGCACACAGATGTGCATCCGTTAAAAGACATTTAATTGTCCCGTGTTGCAATGTGACTGACTGACAAGTAACGTTATCTCACCAATAAACACTGGCTAAATATCTAAAATGCTGTCTTGTATTTGGATATTATTCCGACTTTTGCCTCATGTCTAAGTTGTTGTCCGACAGGTTGAGAGACTGTCAAGAAACAACTGCCAGCCAAACATAGTTTATTAGCTAATGTTAGCTTACATGCTAACTAGCTCTGGACTACACCAGGTTGTCAAAACAATAGCCTGGTAGCCGTCAAGCCCTTTAAGCGGGTATTATGAAGAGTGACGGCTTTATATTACAAATACCTTCACAATACACCATGAGAGTTGAGAACATATGTTAGTCTTTGATTAAAGTTAAAACGCACCACGGCATTTTTCAGTATTTCTCAATATTGCTGCATTTCAACGGAGCCGCTGCTGAACTGGAAAACACTTCCGCGAGTGAGTGACGTATGCGCCACTGAAACAACGCGAGATCTCAAACGCTGAACCTGTTCTCAAAGTTTATAACAGCAAATCTGTTAGTTATGCCGAAATAACCTCGAAACAAAGCTCTTTATTTAAATGGAGACTGACTGTGCCTTCATATTAACAACGCCGTTGAACTAAGGAATGAATGAAGGCAAATGAAATTTGATTTGAAGGAACGAGGACATAAATTCACCCACGGTAAACAATTAATTAACGTCGGTAAGGTTAGTAAAGCTTGTTTAAGCGTCAATTAGCATAACACTTGCAATAACTACATAGCTACACCATAACCTTTAGTGAAGTTGAACTGTCTGGTAGATACTTGCAAATATTGACTGCCTTGCCACTCCTCAATTTCACTTCTTTAGGCTCTCCTGCTCACCGGCTACTTAGCCACACCCACCATGACGCACCTGAGCAGCAGCAGTAGGAGGAAGCAGGCACGGACCTTGAATTCATTAATGTCCCTTTGAACCTTAATGGGAGACATAATCCAGGCACTATAACCAGGACCATGCTCAGAATATACATCCTTGTCGCTGTTTTCTTGCTGTGTTACGTTTCTGGGATTGACAACCAAGGTGAGGCACGGCTGATCCGGTTACCTGTTGTGTAGTTTGTCTTGTCGATGGAGCAGGAAAAAGCAGCTTGTTTTTGTATTATACACGTCAACAAAGATGATTTGACATTCTGAGAGGTTGTTTTTTTTTGTTTTTTTAACCGTCAAGTCTGCTTTTGGTTTTTGTTTGTTTCAGGGGAGCTTATGGGGTAAGTCACAGAATACCTTAACAATACTTTCCCTGTGTATTCGCCTGTCTTTCAGACGTTTCCCATGGACTTTCATTTAAACCCTCCAAGTACTCCATTGTAAATCCTCAAGTGATTCACAGATGGACCAGGAGCGCCGACAGACAGTCAGAAGAGGTAAATAGATTAAATTTTCTTTTTTTTCTTTTTTTTTTTTTAACTAATATTATAATATGACAACATTTAAGGATACTTTCTTGTTTAATTCAGAAAAATGGAGATGAGGAGTCAATATCCTATGCACTCAACATAAACAACACAAAGCACGTCCTTCATCTACAAAAGAACAGGTACCCACAGAGATATAAATGCAAGACCTTTTTAAATGCTTAAGATGAATTATAACATGTATTTTTTTCTCTTTTATTTCAGAGATTTTTTGCACCCAAACTTTGTTCAGTTTTCGCATGATGCCACTGGAAACTACCAGTCAACATATCCAAAACCGCATG
>OMLP01029738.1:5869-16626 GCA_900302685.1 Spondyliosoma cantharus
TTTTTTTTTTTTTTTTTTTTACAAAACTTTTGTTCTCAGTCAGTGTGAAATCCTTCCTCAAGAGAAGGAGATATTTAAACAAACTGCTCAGATTTCTCGGCAGCCCCTTGGCAGTGTAACTCAAAGAAACCAAGCCTGGCAGCAGTGGAACTTTAGACAGTTCAATTTGCAGTGAAAAGGCCCTGGATCGATATACGAGTACAGCTTGTTATCATAGAAAGGTCACCAGCAGCTCTGATAGCTGCCACTGGCTCACCAAGAATTCATCCGCATGCTGTCATCTCTCTGCATGTGTGCCTTGAGTGTGTGTGAGTTTGCTGTAACTAATGAATCACAGACTCACGTCAGCACTCATTTTGCACACATCACACCCATGGCAGTGAGACTACACCACCTCTGCCACAGGAGACACGCCGACTCGTCCTTGGACCCTTTTTCTCTCGGCCGCTGCAAGCAGTATCAATCTTGATGATGTGAAAAGTGCTGAAAGTTCGAGATGATGTTTAATCCTCTCTTTTTTCCCCCCCACACAGCCCAATAACAGATCAGGGGGTTTGTTATTCTCCTGATGTTTGCTCGCTGAGTGACATTTCAGCGTCGAGTGAAATGATTCATTAGCGATGAGATGAGCGAAGGTGAAGCAGGGGAAATGTGATGGCCATGACAAGGTGTCAAGTGGAGCAAAATGCGAGCGGGGAGATTTGATTTAGCCGCGCTGAATTCTGTCAAAGATTCATCAGATCTGGATAAAGCCAAGAGTTTGAGTCTTGGCATGCATTTGTTTTCTGTTGATGTTATTTCAGCGTCAGATCTCCCGTTCAATCTCCATCTGCTGCAAAGCCTGCTTTGTTGGGATGAAAGCATGTTGAGAGTTAGACAGCGTTGAGTCAGACAAGGTGTTTTTTGTCACGGCAGATTTTTTTATTTTATTGTGTCCAATACTTCTGACGAAATGTAACTATGTACATTTACTTAAAGGGTAATTCCACCAATGTTACACATTAAAGTGTGATCTTGGGGAGCACTACTGCATATGTGAAAAAGTTGTATAAACCCTTTTGTGGCTCCAGAGGAAGGTTCATGTATTCTGATAAATTACATCCAGTGATGTCACTCAGTGGCAAAGTTGCATTGTGGGTAATGTAGGCACCAGGTTTTGAAAAGGAAGAAGAATGTGTGGAATCAAAATAGGGTTTTCTCTGGTTCTTATGCATCATTTGTTTTCAAACTGTGTTATAGGAGTGTTATAGGAATGCAGTGCTAGACTGCTTTTTAAAACCTGCCGTCTACATTACCCACAATGCAACGTACTCTTTCTTTGGCTGTCTGGTAGCCTTTCAGTGGCCCCACTGTGTTAACGCCACACTTCCAGCCCTTTCAAATATAGACTGCTTTGATAGTACATCTCTGAAATAGGATTACTCACAAAATGGCATCAACGGGAGCAATACCCTGTATTCTGATTTACTTGCAACATAGTTCATCATACCCTATCACCATATCCTAGTAGGAACCCGATGAATATGCATCTAAAGAAGTTTGAGCTTGACCTTATGTTTTCCTCTCTGACCAACAGCTGCACCCTGAGTGTGACACTGGAGCAGGCCATCCTGCTGGCCCGAAACCACGGCCTTCCCCCTCGCTGCATCATGCAGGCCACTGATGTCATGAGGAAACAGGTACGTACTTAGTTACTTGTGCATATAGCCTCTCTTTATATCTACAACAATCAACAATGGAGTAACACTTTCTCACTCTGGGTGAATTTTTTGCTCCAATCCACCGCACAATTTCCACATCCAAAATCATTAGATAAACTGTATGCTTCATTGAGTCAAACTAGGCTGCCAACAAAGTATTAGCTATGGATTTAACAGCGTCAGTAGAGGAGCAGTTATGTCCTTTTATTTTCTGTGAAAGTTTGATTTCTCTCAGACAATTTGACTTCGCTGGGAATGCAATTTTTAAAGGCAGCCAAATGAAAAAGTGTGTTTTTTCTTTTTGGTTATGAAAATTGTTTGCTGCTGTCCACAAGGAAAAATCATCAGTTCTGCTGCTGCCTATATTATAATTTCTTCCACCTCTTCCCCTGTTTTACCTGTCTGATTTCGATCTTATCAGATATGCATTCACTGCCACCAGAATATGAATCCAACCAAATGAGGGAGTAAAAAAAAAGTAATGAGAAACTGAACAGATTGGCTGAGAGTCCGGAGCTTGCCAGTTTGTCGGCATGTCTTTTAGGGGTCAAGGGACGTTATTCCCATTACTTTTCTCCGTGCGCACATATTTTCGCCCAACAAAAGGCTGCAGCCATGACCACATCTTGGCCACTATCTCAAACTTTCATCCGAAGTTCTGTGACTGCTGGTTATATTTGCTGTTTTGCAGTGAGAGGAGAGGTTAGTGGAGAAGCTGAGATCCTGCGGGAGGAGAGGCATTTAATTTCTACACTCAGAGAGCTGCTGGGCTGCCAGCCAGGAGGATGCAACTCTGTGCATTATGTGACCTTGAGTACAGCTGTGTGTGGCTGGAAAAAGATGTGCTGTGGAGGGTGTGGTTTAAGATATCTTTAATGGAACATGAAGAGGTGCTGGTATTGAAATCTGCTGTTTGGGTTTATTTATCATGTCTGCTTTCTAGAGCAGAACCTTTTCATTACTTTTTGATTGTATCATTTTTTTGCAACCATCATTGGACATTTTGTGTTTCCTTGCGTCATCGTTGACCTAGACTTCACTGAGGAGAGATGGTGTGGTCCTGATAGAGAGCAGAGGGGAGTCTGACAGTGTGTGTGTGCGTGTGTCCTTGCTCTCAGACATCAGCTGATGAATCTGATGAATATGAATCTCACACAGGTTTTGGATGACGCCTCTCGCTCTTCGCTGAATAGTCATACTTACTCACAGAAAGGTTATCTGCACTGCAGGACCCATCCATCGAGACCAGACAGCATCATTCAGAATCAGAATGCATGGGGCGAAATGGATCCAATCACAGTTTGAGGTGTAAACGTCTGCATAATAATTCCCCATATTTGGAATGTATAGGAAGAGTATATGTATTGTATCATAAACTAGTTCAAGAAGATAACTCATGGAATCACCTTTTTGGACTTTATTATTCTTGTTTCATCACATGCAAGGGACAAGTTAGAACTGTTTTTAAGGGCTATATGTAGTTAAAGCTTGCAAATCCAGATTTAACAGATACTGGGTTGTGGTTCTTAAGTAATGTAGACATGTGAACATGTTAATGTTTCGTATAATTGTATGTTAATACACACATGGTGCATTTTGAATGCAGTCATTGTTTGTGACGGTAAAAAAGCATTGTAGGACTCTGCATGGAAACACACTTTGCTGCTTCTTGGACAGCCATATCATTATGTTCTAGCATAAAGGACCCAAATGCAAGAGACTACAGCAGGCAAGACAAAAGTAACAACAAGCAAAAAAAGGCGGGAATGACAAAGACGGGAAGTGTAAAACAAAACATGACACATATGGAGAGAACCTAAATCAAGAAACAACTCAACGAAAACCCCAAAACATGGCACATATTCACCATATTTGTATAATTTTGTCCAATATATGTTCAACTGTATGGATGGCAATGCTGGTGAGTCGGTCTGTTGCCACAGTGCCACCACTTTGCCTCAGACTGAACAACTTCATAAAGGATGGATTGCTGTGAAATGTTGTAAATACAGTTGTGTTCCCTAGAGGCAATCCTAAATCTTTCTTTTTTTATTGAACTATTGGATGGATGGCTTTCCATGAAATTTGCTACAGACATGCACGTCCTGCACAGGATAAATTGTAATAACTTTGGTGAGTCTCTGACTTTTTTATTTGGCACCATCACAACGTCAAATGTTTTAATTTGTCCAACGTTTTGGTTTTAACCTGACGTGCCAGATGGTTTGTTACGCAGAACCATCTGCGTAGTCGTCCTTGGAAACCGTTTTGGAAAAAGGCAGGCACCTTCCAAAAACAGTTGGCAGGTAACTGGAAGAACCATCTGTCCATCATGGGCTAACTTTTACCAGTTTAACCTTAAATCAGGTCAACGAACCTGTGAAAGCAACCCTGCTCCTAATTACAGTCTTACAGAGCTGCTAGCATGGCTGTAAACCCTGAGTCGCGTTACTTACTTGCAAGCCACGTCAAAGCTCCATAAACTTGTATCATAAAGTGACAAATCCAAATCAGGAAAGTGTTGTATGATTCGCTCTTATAATACTTCAGGCATCATGAGATATGTGTCTTATGTTTGTAAATTAAGTAACTGTAAAAAAAGAGTTTTGTTTCCTCTGTCTCGTCACATACACTCTGGGTGTCGCGTCCTTTAGGGACATTAGGGGGCATCTCTGTCTGGAGGCATCAGAATGGATGGCCATGATAGGCATCGAATAATTGCTGATGCTATCCAGCTATCAGGACGCAACTCGGGTCAGACAGTGACATGGCAGACAGCGGAGTTGTAACCAGGAGGTCAGCTAATGTACTTTTGTCCAGTGGCTCGCTCTCTATCCAAAGAGGTCATCAGTGTCTCCTCTTTGAGCAATGATTCGATTGTGTGCCTTCGCTTGCGTGTGTGCGTCACAGAGATGGAGAGGGAGAGAGGGTGTGCTGTGTGAGTGCAGGTGTTCGTGTCTCTGAATCGAGAGGCTGAGTGGCTTCCTGCCCCCCTGCAGTCCTGTATCTGCCGACTCTGCGCGCTGCTGCCAGCAAACAGCAACATTAGCAAAGAGCAGACATGCTCCTGACTGGGAATAATCAAACTCTGCAACATACGCAGAACAAGAACCATTCGTCTTCCAAATGCCTTACTACTTGCTTTTATTTCCTCACAAAGGCTATTCTGCATGTGCTCTTTTGCAAACATGGCTGAAAGAAGACAGATACGCAAGATAGAAAGCAGCTTTAGCTTAAAATGTTTGTAACATCACATCTTATATACAACCAGCAATATTTTATAGAGCTGTTTCGGTTTGACAGGAAGCATCCTTACTTTGAACTCATATCATTAAACCAAAATCTTCACGAGAGGTGTATTCAGACCAAGATGGCCTCAGATCGTAGCATTGAGACATGGGATTCTTGTGTTCCTGACGTTTTATATAAGCTCCTCTTTCTATGTTTTTTTGATCCTGATCCATGAAGTCATGAACTGTCATTGTGTGTTTGTCTTACAGGGGGCAAGAGTTCAGAATTCTGCCAAGAACCTGGGAGTGAGGGATCGCACGCCGTCATCAGTCCCAAGGTAAAACTGCAGTCACATCATTTTCATATGGGGCAACATCGTACAGCATCGTACATTAGAGGATCTCTGCAAGCTTTGCATGTTATAGCTCATCAACTGCAAATCACATATATTACATCACTGCTGCCCATTTTGTCAAAGTGTGTCCGCCCCGCTTCCAGGCAGGCATATGTTTCCATTAGTTTAATTTAGGCATTAAAATCAACCTGGAGAGAGAGAACGATGTGTATGGCCTCAATAATATGAATAATAATATTCATATTAAGCATTTATACTGTATAATCACCTGATACTAACAGTTTTTCCGTGTCATTTGGAATGACCCTTTAATATCCACAGAGGGAGCAGATCTTTGTGAAATGTTTCTGCAGTAGCCCAGGACAAGCAAACCAAACATTACCTCCAAGAAGGCCTTTCACATTTTTAGCTGCCACAACTTGAACTGAACTAAAGTGAACACCCCTCGTCAGGGGAGACGAGACAGTTGTTTGCAATCTGCGAAGTCACTGCTTGATGAGGCTGATTCCTATACACACTGGACCTTTTAAAAACAGCCTCTGCTCTCAGTTCCTCTATACACTGCATAGATTTGACCCAAGAACAAGCAGAGTAATACATAAATAATTAGTGTTCTAAGTGTTCCCTGAAAGTCTTGGGTCTAAAAACAAATAGTAAGCAGTATGAATACATGCTCCTATAATATCCATCTCTTTTTAGTTGGTGCAGTCTAGCTTTTTCAGAGTGCATGTTTCTGTACAGTATGTCTGTGCATCTGCTTTCTCTGTGCAGGACTGTGGCCAAATGGTTCCATTAGAGGGGAGCTCCCTGCACTCAGTAGCCCCGAGATGAGGACAAGGACTGCCTCAGCCATTTGGCTGTGACATATAGGCTTTTGTGTGACAGGCAGCCCTTTTGAACCTTTTAGTGAAATTGACAAATACAATTAAGAAGCAGGATGATTAGTGTTGAGACATTGTGGTCGGAGAGCGAAATCGCTGCACTCTCTGTAGGTTTATGTCATAATTGTTGCAGCGTGAGTGACTGCCGCAGAATATGTAAGTGTGCCGTGTGGATCGTGAGACGTGCTGGTTGTTCTCTGAGCTGCATATGAAAGAAACAGTAACATTTTAGTGAGTGTAACCTGCAGCCACAGGACGTGAACGGTGCAATCGATTTTTTTTATACTTCAGGAGACAGTAGTGCTCGATTAGGATGCAAGGAATACAGCTGGTATTGGAGAAGATTGTACTAGGATTAGAAAAACACTGATCAGTTATGAATAATACCAAATAAATGTGATATTTAAGAAGTGTTTTCTGTTCATTAAGGAAGCAGAATAGACCATATAATGCTTGACTGTGAGAAGGATTAGAGATGATAGGATTACATTTACTTCATAATGGCTATAAGAAAAAAATGCATTCAGCCAGGATGCAGCGTTTCTTATTTTATTGCAAATGCAAACAACTGCTGCATAATTCATATTTATATTTTGAAGATATTACCAGACTGTAGTGTATACTGTTGTCTGTACCAACACTGAGGGTAAAAGCTAAACTCTGAAGTCATTATTTATGTGTTTGAACATAATTAATGTTGTTTGAGATGGATGTGCACAGCAAAGGGTAATTACTTTCCCAGTGCTGACAGTTTTCTCTTCGTGAGACTGCAGCTTAATCTCTGGTTATATTTCCTTTGCACCAAAGAGGGAAGTGACATTTTTCAACAGATCAGGTGCAGATCATTGCTTTGTACTTCCACATGTGTTTTTCTGCGCTCACTGAGCTTTATACTAGAATATCATTAAATGCCTTTTTGCTTGTGTGTGTCTATGACCAGGTTGTACAAGCTGTGCCAGCCTCCACCCCCAGATGGTGACCCATAATGCACTGCATCCAGGAAGATGCCGAGAAGAAGCTGGAGGTCCCCCCTCCACTCATGAAGGATCAACCTAATTAAAGACAGTTATTGGGTCCATTTTTATGTGTCCTGAATAGCTGCCTGAATGTAAATAGGATTTAAAAACCGTAAATAGTATTTTTAATACTTTATATTTTTCACTGTTGTACTTTATACATATTTTGATGTTGTTTTTTTTTCATATAATGCAGCTGACAAGACAATGATTCAGAGTGACAAAAGAAGAGATTTGTACCCTGAGAGTGCAGTTAAATTAGCCTAATGAGTTGGAATGAATCCCATCAGTTCCCTGTCTGAATTGTGCGGGCTGAAAATCATGTTTGTTTTCACAAGGGACATTTGCATTTCATGTTATTAGCTTAATTTGCATATGAGATACACAAGATGATATTGATTAAAAGGATACTGGATGAATTTTGGCTTCCTATTGTCTTCCAATTAGCCAATAATTTGTCTGACTGACTTCAGCTATGACATCTACGTTTTATCGAATTCTCTCAGTATTGATAACCATATGAATGTGTGTCTTTGTAATGATGTTTATTCGCTTGTAAATATACATATTTAGTGTGCGAATGTGCTAAATGAGTCCTGCCCTTGTTTCGCATTGTCTGTTACATGCATGCATATGAAGATTTTCAATGGTTTATCAGTATTAACACATGGTAGGTTTTTGGAAGTAGAGCTATGAGATAAATTCTGTTATTTTATATTGACAGTACTCAGGATTAAAGTGTCTCTCTGTGTTACTTATTATTGGATGTATCATGTAGATGGATGCCTAGCTCACTACTATGCAAACAAAACAAGTGGTAATAAACTACATCAATAAGCTCAATCAGTGCTTCCTGTCTACATGTCTCTGTCACATACACGTGAAAATGGTTGATTTTTGCAGCAGAATTTACTTGAATCACTAAAATGCAGTCATGTCTATGCAAGAATGTAACTTGTGTTGAAAAGTGGTGGGGACATGAGAGCTCAGATGGAAATCATTTTGGATTTTAAGCAATATAATGGTGGATCTGTCTGAGGTCAGGTCATAATGAAGGTGGGGAAAAATTGCTAAAGGAGCATCAAAGGACCATTGAAATTATTTCATCAGAGAATACTTGCTTTTTCGTTTAGCGAAGTTTATGCTACTTACAGATTTTGTTCAGCAGGATAATCTTCACAGGTGAACACCTCTTTTGTGATTTTCCAAGTGTGAATGACTTACTACACAATTACTGTACATGTTATGTAAAGTTAGAGTTAGAATAGTTTGTAATTAAAGTCGGCCTGTAAAGACGGACTAGTGAGTAAACGAGTCTCCATGTTCGTGTTCGGCATGCTGACTGACTTCTGGGTTTTAGGACTTCAATCTATTCTGGTTTCAGCCAACAGTATAGGTTGTGCTGATCACATGTTATAACATTTCCTCCACATGAGTCTTATTTTCCTTAGCCTTAGTTTACTGTGTATATTACACATATCGTACCAGGTCCTATGTTACAATTTTGACCCAATTTCAAAAGAGAATCAGCAGCTACCAGTTCCAACAGCTCGTGCTGTTGGAGAGCAAATGGTTTTTGTTCGTTAGTTTGTATTTCTTGGTGTACATGTAAGTTATTTTTCAAAAATGGGCCATCTTAAAGACATCTGAGTCTACGGAAGACTATTAGGGACAGGGGTGAGAAAAAAAGTTTAAATGTTGAGAAGAAAGTCAACTCTTCTGGTCCATCAAATCCAGTTAGGGGAGCTACTTACAGCTACACAAGTGGCCCAAGTCTAAGGTCTCTGCCATTACTACATCCTTGGAGTGTAACATACTGTGTGCAGTGTAACAATCTCTTTGAAGTCTGAATACTGAAAACTACACTGTGTTTATAACGTCTTTGTTACTAAAGCCAATTTTGAAGTACAGTTTAACCAATGCATCTACATAAGGCACTTTGTTGAGGCAGTCATATGTGCTGAATGATGTACTCTCAAAGGTCGACCTTAATCTTGAAATGTGTCATTTATTCTCGACATTTAGACTTTATTCTCAATATTTCGACTTTATTCACAAGAATTGCATTGCAAATGTATTTTCGACTTTTTTCTTTTCTAGTTTGGTAAGGTGCTCGCCACTCCCCTGCCAGTGGGCTGGATGTAAAAACACTTGTTGATCGTGTGACTCCTCCCACAGTAATTAGCAGGACGCACTGCACCTGCGTTAATCGCCGTCGGTGCGCGTGCTGTGTCGCAGTTGATTAGCGCGGCCGTCCTCCCTCCGCGTTCAGGTTGAACTCAGCCCGGCGGATAAATGGGAGTGGCGGTGGCATCGTCCACACTGCTGGCAGCCAGTGAGCGGAAGATTTGTAAGCTCTGTCACAGAGCCGCCGCGCCATTGGTTTCTACCGGGAAGCTGCCGCCAGAGAGTCAGTGAGGCGACAAACTGGGGATGGTCCCAGGCTGAGTCGTCCACAATGAGCCGGGCTCACAGCCGCCTGCTCCACGCTTGACGCCACCCATCTGAACTTAACCGCAACAACAAAAAAACCCACTGTGGTGACATTTCTCTTTCTTTTCATTTTTTCTTTTTCATGTGAGTCGGAAGAGACGCCTCTCTCCTGAAGGACGAATGACACCGGCTCACCTCATTATTTCATCCCGCTGAAAGCTCCTGCGAGACACAACAGTTTCTTCATGGCGTCTCCACAACAGTCAAGAATTCAGTCGTATCTGGAGAAAAATAAAATCGGACCCCTGTTTGAGGTGAGTCCGCCAACATTGCAACTCTGAAGTTCTTGTCTGCCAATTTCATCAAGCGCCATTGCTTTGCACCAGAATGTGTTAAAATCCGCTTTTACATGTTAGTTGTGCCAGTTAATGATGGGAGCACATCTGCAGTGTGAGCTGCCACCCTGAAGTAACTGAGGACTGGACCATCACTCCTTAACCTCACACACACGTACTGGTGTTAAAATCATCTTTTTCTCAATGCAGTTTCGTGGAACGTCCCGCTGCGCTCCGTTCGTCTGTGGCATAGAAACACATGAATTAACATTGGCTGCTGTGTTTTGCCCTCACGTTTTTCATCAGTGATTTGCATTTGGCTAGAGGATGGTGTGTTTGCTGCCACTGCCTGACTCGGCAGTGTTACAGTTTGTCTAAGTTGGAGGCTTTACTGCTCCAGGGGGAACAGCTTCAGATTACCTGGCTCTCCGTCTGTTTGTTAATCAATCTGTGTGTTGTACTCTTAGTGTGGCATCTAAGGGACACCGGGGAGAGCATGACTTCATCCCTTTGTTTGCGGTTGGATTTATTGCAGAGGGCAGGACCACACAGGTGTGAGGCATGATCGGAGTAAAGATGGGAGAGACCAAACTGTCCAGCTCTTCTGTCCCCCCCCCAGCAGATCTGTCAAACAAGACTGAAAAACTATGAAATGCAACCTGGGGATGAAGTGGGAAGACATGCACTGTGTTTATGGCAACGCATGATTCACATGCACATGATGTGATGCGCAAAAGTGCTGACATTTCAGTTCTGTGCTACACACACACACGCAGACACACACACAGACACACACACACACACAC
>OMLP01029744.1:9378-25821 GCA_900302685.1 Spondyliosoma cantharus
GAGAGTGTGTGCACGTACCGTCCAGCAGCTGATAGGCGGAGGAGCGACGGCAGCAGAACCGGAGGACGAGCAGAAGTAATCCAAAGAACCAGGGAGGAGTGCTGTATGGGAGACAGAAGTGGGGGGGAAAAAAAAAAAAAAACTCACAAAGTGTTGACTTGAAACTACCTCCTCACAGGAAAAGACAGTGCCTTTCATTTACCGTGAAGCCATCGTCAGCGGCGGGGAAATCTTAGATCCAAACCAAAAGTTGTCCTGCTCTGTGCAAAGAGAGCGAGATGGAGCTCACTCTGCTGCTCTCCCTCACTCACTCCAAACTAAAAGCCTCTCAACTCTCCTCCTCTTCCTCCTCTTGCTCTCTCTCTCCCTCCCTCTCTCTCTCTCTCTTTCTGGTTCCCCAGTCAAACAAAGGCAGCTTCAGTGAGTTGGGACTCGCGGGGCCTCTCGCGGAGCTGAAACCCGACTCCGTGTGTCTCTCTACGGACCACCGCTTACTAATCCGGCCCTCCCTTCAGACATCACAACCCCAAATACAAATTAACACACTCCGGCTAAGTCCTCCTCCTCCTTCCCCCCCGCTGGCCGATCCTCCTGCTCCTCCTCACTGGTGTGGTTTCTCTCACTTTCCCTCAGCTTTTTAAACACTCTTCAAGTGCGACCTTGACCTGTGGGAGGAGACGCCTCGGGAGCTGCGGCATCAAGTCCAAAACTGTCTTTAAAATTGAAAGAAGAAGAAGACGTTGATATCACTGGATCAAAGTGAATGTTCAAATAGTTTAGAGGAATGCTCATCTTATCGTTGGCATTATGGGAATGTGTGGGGTTTTTTTCGTGACGCCGTCCAACCTCACGATCAAACCTTTATACTCCAAAATTACAAAGTGAAGCAATCATCCGTCAGTCATGCAGGCATCAGTTAAAGTGAGGCAACCCGGGCTTCCCTCCACTAAAGTATCTTGACCAAATTGGAAATTGTATCCCGGTCCGTTGTGGGTCTTTCCCACTGGGAGGAATCCAGGAGGCAACCTGATCAGGCGCCAAATCATCCCGACCGGCTCTTTTTAAAAAAAGGGGCAGCGATTCAACTCAGAGCTCCCTCTCAATGTCCAAATTCTTGACATTGTCCCTTGAGGATGACCCTTGCACCCTGTGGGGTTAACTAATTTTGGCTCACTCGGTCTGACCTGGATCGTTGGGCCTGGAAAATGGTGAGCTTTGTCTTCGGCCTCGCTGCCCTCTGGACAGAAACTCCCATTTCATCTGTCCGGCATTAGAAGACCTCGAGGTGTTTGAACTCGGGGTGGACGATCTGACCAAAAATGATCATCTGAGTCTATTTAATCGCAATCCTGATCTACGATCTAATGCACGATCCTCTTCCTCGGGTTTAAATTGTCGTGTAGATGATAGAAAGACTAGAAAAAAATTGAATTTCTCCGCTTGCTCCGCTTGCTCTCAACGCAGCTACCTAGTTTCCTTACGTCACTCTATCGGTATGTTTGGAGCACAAGACGACACACTCAAATGCTTCTGGTTGGTTTCCCAGTGTTTTTTCACACACAGTCCACCAACCTTGCTGGTGATGATGATGATGATGATGCCATCACTGATTCAGCGTCTGGACTGGAGAGCATGGTATCTGCCTACAGCAAACACATCCAGCAGTCTCGCCGCAGGAGCCAGTGTGGGTCGAGGGGGGAGGACTGATAAGGATGTGTTCAGACCTCGTCTCTGACAGCTCAGACAGATAAGAGCCCGTGAGTGATGCCGTTAGAGAGGCGGCGTCGGCGATAAGCCGTTCTCACTTCTCTGACCTCGCGCGGGCCGGCCGGTGCGGCTGTCGGGCGACATTCCTGCTAAATTTGTTGAAGGTCTGAGCGTTGCTAAAGAGCATTCTTCTTCTGCACACTCAGAGTCATCCCAGGTCAGACACTCACACCCCTCTTATTTTCTCAAGTCTCGCTCGAGTCTTTACGCAGCAACATGGGAGACAACGGACGCAGGTGTCACCGTTTGTGAGTCAAGGCAGATGATGGAGGTGTGTTTTGACGAAAATAAGCTTTCAACCAAGACGTTCACGCATCGCAAGAGTCGGTGTTTGTGTTCTGTCTGCATTCGTGCAAACACAGCTGGTCCGCGGAGGCGTTTTGGGTGGTTTTTTTGTAAAGCCTTGACACACTTCTCCTGCAAAACTTGCTTTTTCTTTTGTCTTACATTTGCTCTGTACAGCCCAGAAACACTGACATCATTCTTTAGCCTTCAATCTTTCCCTAATCTCACTTTAGATGTTTTAGAGAAATCTCTGATGTCAACCTCGTGCTGTCAACCATCCGTCCGTCTCGAACAAAGACTCTGCAGTATAAGAACGTCACACTTAATGCATTAGAACAAAAAGAAGCCAGGCTGGGATTACATTTGCTCCAAAGTATGCCGAGCAGAGTTAATCAGTATATAAACTCAAGTTTCTCACGTGACAAGCTCAGATAAAACGGTGACGAATCATCAATTTATGCAAAGGCGTGGGGAGAGCTTACAATCTGTAGGCTGATGTTTGATTTTTTGCAGAAAGTCTCAAGTGAGACAAATATATTTGCGGGTTGCCGGGATGAGCGGACGCCCCCTCCACACCCACACACAGGCTTTCTAGGTGAAGGTTCTGAGATCTCCATAGTAGTCGGTGTATTTGCAAGTAAACAGAGTGGAAATCGTTCTGTGAGCAGCAGAGAGACAAAGAGCAACAGACTGTTTCTATGCAAAGAAAACAGTTACTCAGAGAAAGAGAGAGAGGGGGGGGAGAGAGAGGGATTTCAGCTTGTGGGTGGCTTGGATTAGAAGGGGTCCAGTCCGAGGTCTTGACGGTATGAGTCAGTGAGATACCAGATCATCATCAGTGTAAAGCTGCCGCCGCCTGTGAGAAACCAGGCTGAGCCGTCGCAGCTGACTTCAAAACGCAGCGAAGAAACAAAACACATGTGCTCGCAGTGACCGGCTCCGAGTCTGAGAGGCGGTAGGTAGCTTTTTTGTTTTTTTTTGTTTTTTAAGGGAGTTTCCACGTTGTGAACCTAAGAGGTTTGTGGTTGTAATAAACTGCAGCCAGAGAGTAAAAACTCACAGTCCAAATAACGGATTGTGATACGAGACGTTTTTTGGAAGAAGAACAGAATAAAACCTTCTATCTCAATCCTGGATTTGAGACTAAAATTGCTGCAGGGAGGAGATTTTATTGCAGGATATAAAAGCAGAGTGTCGTTAGAATAAAGCAGAAGCAGCCAGGTAGAGCTGATAAAGAGGGAGTCGAAACGGGGGGGAAGCCCCCGAAAAAAAGTTAACTTTACTCCCAGTCTGCTCAAATTCAGACCATTTCTTATCACGGAGGGTACGCAGAACCTCTGACCCGCTGCAGGCGCCGAGTAATCCTCAGACAAACAGTAAAGGGAGCTGTGATGAATGCTGTGTGAGGAGAATGAACGCAGGGCCCGAGACACGCCGGCGATACGATCGTGCTGTTCAATCTGCAAAAAAAAAATTAAAAAAATTGAGAGAAATGTGCTCGGAAAGTGTCTCAGATTCGTTCAAACAGAAAACAGAAGTGTTGCAATCGTTGTTTTTGTTGAGTCTCACTTTTGAGAGAAATAACACGATTTCTTTGTGTTTTCTAGCCCCCCTCCTCTTCTCTTTCGCGCTCCCGGTGACTGACGTGGACTCCCCAGCCAACCCTCAGATTTGGGGTGCAGGGCTCTGCAGCCTTATGAAGCTTCTTCACAAAGCACCCGGGGGTGGGGTTCAGAGGTCACACTTCATCCCTGAGGGTGGGACGACGGTAGAGCTGCAGCGTTTCAGGTCGCACGGAAAAACAGCAAGTGCTTCTGGGTTGTTTTTTTTCTTCTTGTCTTTTTTTTTTTTTTGAGCTGAAATTCAAACACAGTCATAACAAAAGGCCCAGCTACTGAAAACAAGCGAAGGGGGTCCAGCTTTTCAGTCTCAGGGTGATTGGCAGGGACGTGAGCTACAAGGTCAAGCTGCCGTTTTAAAAAGTGAAAGACGAGCTTTAAATGGATTTTTGAGGCGAATAGGGACCAAATAAACCCATGTATTCATTTACGCTGGGTTATGAAAGAAAGGTTTTGAACCAGATGAAGAGATGAATAAAACAAGAATGGGCTGTTTTATGTAACCATGCCACTTTCAATCAAGTTTCTTTTGAGCTTCTCTTACAAAAACACTTGCAAATCACACAGTTTTCTCGACTCAATCGCGAAACGCTCCATTTATCAGATTATGATTGGAGTGTTTTTTTTTTTATTTCCTAAACATGGAGCATCACAGTCCAGTTCAAACTGATGCACGGCTTGTTTATGGGCACGACGCATTGTTCCAACCTCCCATCATTCCTAAAACAACCATCTTCAAAAGCCACAAAAATGATTGTCCGACAGCCTGTTATCCTTTTTGTTCCAAAAACCCTCTCTGGGATGGGATGGAATTGATACGATTTTATTGACACCATAAATAAAAACCAACTGGTTGGATTCTTCGCCGATTCCTGATAAAAGATGTTGTCAAGATGTTTGTGGCATTCCAGGAACTTAACCTCATGTTGTACAGAAAGATGTCTCAGCATGTTGCAGGTGTTAACAGGCAGCAGCGATACGTTTGAGGTGTTAGACAATCTGGAACCGACTCCAACATGTGAGCGTGTTTGGACTTGCAGGAAAAGACAATTCAGCCTGGCGAACTTCGTTGGAAGGGTAACGATAATTAACGCGTGATAATCATTGTGAAACAGTTGCAGTTTGGCGAGGCGTTGGCATCCAAACGAGGCCTCGTGGTTAAGTCATGGTTTGGCTTTCTGTTAAATGGAAACACTTTCAGACTCAGCTCAGATTTTTGGAGTAATTGAACGCCACCTCGTTTAAATCTCTATTTAAACTACTCCGATTAGTTCTTCCCAGCTCGACACGCGTCGGTTTATCCACGTTCGTCACAGCATTTGTTGTCTTATTCAGATTATTTGCGAGACGTCTTCTGGTCTGCGGATGAAAAAAAAGCTTTTTTTCCAGAGAACACAGCCAAACTTCCACTGAAAACATTCCGGCTTTTTAAAAAAAAAAAAAAATGTATCAGCTCCACTTTAATGTTTCTTTTCCTGCTCTTTGCTTTATACGCTCACAGGTGGTTAAGCTGCCGGATCGGGGAGCGTGCCAGGCGCCGAGAGACGCCAGCGTTGTCAAGTTGCATTTTATATCCCATCTATCTTTAGACTCACTGCGCCAGTATGGATGTTATTAAAGGTCTCCAGGTGTAATCATCCCTAACAGGTGTTCCTGGCTCTGACTACGGCGCCGCACAATGCCAAACGTCCGACCTCCGAGCGGGAGTCCTTGACCCCCGTAACAACACACAAGGCTTACAGACCGTCTATAAAACCCCCGCGTGATGATGGGATGGATTGCGTGTTGAAAGCCCGGGGCTCTCGGCAATTACGATGTTAAAATTGTCATACCGCGTTAGCTGCTTTGCTTGGAATTTAAAGAGCAAATGTAAGCAGCCTGAATGTAACGGAACCGCCGGTCGGGGGAGTTTCTCGGGAGCGGCAGCAGCCAGACATTGTTCATTCATCCCGCGCTTGGCTGCGCAGCTGCAGCGAGGGAGGGAGGGAATACGATGGAAAAATAAGAAGTCCTAAACATGATGGGCGTTTCGTTTTTGGAGGCAGCGTTTACAGCACAGATCCCTCAACGGTTTGTTTACTTTTTGTAGACGCTGCCTAGTTTTTAGCTCCGTGATTCGAAGAGGATTCGACGCCTAAGCCTGTCAAGAAATCATGCACATCGTTGCTGGAAAAACTGGTATACAGTGTCCCTTTGGTTACCTCTTCTACCTGTGTTTGTGCGGTAAGTTAGGTAACAGGGACGCTGGCTGCCTGAAAAACTGATTTCCACTTCACGAGTTAAACACGTGACGATATTGGAGGAGATGTTCAGGGTTAGGGTTTATTCGCTTTAAGCGTGGGATACAGATAGAGCTGTACGGAGGGTCTCGAGTGACCAGAGGGAGACATACCTTTTTGTTTTTCGGGGATCTGTGAGATCAAACTCAGATGTGCAGGTGATTAACGTGGGTGAGCAGCAGCTGCTTTCAATGAGCTGCAGAGGCCGAGGTCGCATTCCTCCTCCTGATCCTGTGCAAGTCACTTCGCTAAGTACTGTATATTTTTTTTTCACATCGCTGTCAGGGTGTAAAATTAAAGAGATCACAGGAGAGATATCTGGCATTTTGGAAGTCACTCCTGAAGGCATAAATAAAAGTGTTTTGCGAGGCTGGTTTGTAGATTATCTGTTTCGTCCAAGTACAGAAATGAGCTCCAGTTCATCAGAACTTGGAGCTCCTACTTTGAATGATGTGCGGCGTCTATATAAAAAGTTTGGACGAGGTTAGTCTGAGCTGCAAGGATTTATCGATTAGTTATCAACTATTATGATAAACACCCACTAATTTGGTAACCAATAAATGTATTTGAGCATTTTTTTAAGAAGAAATAAAGGCAAAATTATCTGATTCCAGTTGTTTAAATGTGTTTCTGCTTCCTTTCCTGCGACAGCAACAGAAGATATTTGGGTTGTGGACAAAACAAGACATTCAAGGACGTCATTTTGGGCTTTTGGCACATTTTTCTGTCATTTTTCAGAACAAACAACTCATCATTATCGTCATAAATTGACAGATTAATCAACCAAGAAAGCTAGACTGGCCCAACACTCCCCTTTAAATCAGTTAAATCTAATCCAATATTGAATAAATTGTAAATATCTGGATTATTTGTACTCACTCAAAGATACCAGCCACCTAACTACGCCTGATTTCTTTCCATCACGATGCTTCATTTCCTGAGAAATTAATGGAAATGTCGATAAATTCCTGATTTTTTTTTATCAGTGTTGGAGGTAATGAAGTGAAACAGCAGGTGGAGTCTTTTGTAGCTGGTCAGTCAGTTCAGTTTTGCGTCTTTAAACCAGAATAAAACCACCCGAGTTTGTTCAGGTTACATCGGAGCAGGCCGGGGCGTCGCTGTGTGTTTTGGCTCGCTAACTAGCCCGAAAGCTAATCTACCAAAGCGACACGTGTGAATCCTCCAGCTTTACCCGCTAACGCTCGCTCTGCGAGATAAAGACTATCCAAACACAGAACGTGATCCTGATCGTATCTAACACGACCCGTTCCCACTCGCTGCACGAAGCACACCGCGTGAAGATCTCAGAGCGGGCCTCTAACACGGACCGGCATATGGATCCAACTCACGGGGAGCGATTACAGTATTTGTGATGCGGAAAATCCACATGTGCATACATATTCATGAGCGTGTATGTACAGGTGCTGCTGTCACCTCCACCCCGGGTCCCACTGATGTGAAGGAAAACACGGCTGGTAAACACACGGACGTGGTCAGGAACCGAGCCACGAGTCGGGCCTCTGCCATATTTCACTCTGTGGACAGGAGAATATATTCACTGGGTTTTCTCACATACTGTCATCTGTCTGCCAAGAAGTTCAACATATCCCACGTTTTTTGTTTTTTTTTCTCTCCATAAAGCAAAGCCTGTTCAAACATTTTTGTACATCATCGCCTTCCTGGGTCTGCTGGTGTGAGAATCAGGGGTCAAGAAGTTTGCTGAAGAGTAAATCTCTTTAAATTAAGCTGCGTGTTTATCTGTTCGTGTTACTTTCTACACAAGGTCATTTGCGAAGGAAGCAAACAGAACATGAATACATATATCAGCCTTTTGCTTTTGCGTTTATTTCTACATCAGCGCATGTAAACACGTTGTGCTTTTTTTTTTGTGAACATGTACACACTGCAATCAACGAGTTCGAGATCCATAACAATAACCTCAACCGATGCATTGAGGGAAACGAGCTATGAAATGTATATTTAAAGACGAAAGAAATCTCTTGTATTCGAGTTAATTCCTTTTCTGCTTTGCCTCAAAATGCTTTCTGACACGATGAAACGATTACCTACAGCGCTGATATCATAATAAGGGAAAGGCGTCCTTGTACACAAAATTTAGAGAATGTTCAGGAAAAGACAGACAATCTGGAGCCGGCCGCTCGCAGTTCATTCTTCCCGTCTGATGAGTATCGCTCCATCGCACGTGTTTAGAGGCAGAAATGCTGTCAAGGTGAGGAACCGTCTCCAGGAAACTTCCACGCGAGCGCGAGTGTGAGTGCGTCTCGTCCAAATGTCTGGGATTAACATCCGACGCGGGACGGCCCAGCCTTTTTTTTTTTTTTTTTTTTTTCCCCCCGTCATGTTCGCTGCCCTGACGAAAACCCATGTGGATCATAAATAATCTCCGTCGCTCCGTCCAGAATTTCCATTCAGATCTCGGACAACTCGGCGGATCAAATATTTGAGCGTCGATCAAAAAGTCACTTTTCCAGATGGAGCTCCGGGATTTCAACAAAATAGCAAAAACTCCACGTTTCTCACTGAATCTTCGATGTTCTTTTCCTTCACGTTGCATAAAAAGCATGCGTGGAGCAGAGCTTTGTTTGCAGCGTGCAGGGATGTGTGAAATGAAGCCGGGTGTTTAGTTCAGGTTACTGAGACAGACTGCAAACAAAAGCCTGCTCCAAGTATTCCTGAAGGTTTAAGTGCACCGCGTTCAATATACTGACTACCTTTCAGATTAGATTTACGGCTTGATGGAGTCGGATCTTTCTTATAGAGTTTGTGACTCAACGATACGTCTAACAGATGTTTAACGTCTTTTATGTTCACTCCCTTTCAAATTAAGATCTTTCCCAGTTACATGGTAAATTTATAGAGCGCTTTTCTGGTCTACTGACCACTCGAAGTGATTTACATCACCAGCATCATCAGCCAGGAGGGATGTTTCTATGCGCAGCCATTCACACAACCGCTCACAGCCATCGGGAACAATTTGAGGTCGGCACGTTGCCCAATGAACCCTCGACAAGCAGTCAGAAACTGGGATTGAACCGTTGACCCTTGGATTAGCGGCCAACCGGCTCTAACCTCCAAAGTCTACATCCCCACCAAATGGGTTTATGGGTTTATGGCATGTCTCCCAAGGTTTCTTAGAGGATATTCAGCTTTCTGCAACATTACAACATCACTGAGCTTGCAGGGAGGAATGACAAAGCAGCGACTGGAGATGAACATAAATCGCAAAATGACTTCAGACGATCGACCCCGAGCGGGCAGAAACTGATCTTAATGCCTCGTTTATGAAACTGCTTCACATGTAGAGTTGCGCGGCGCGTCCTTGAGAATACCAAAGCTCTGAGTAATAAACGACTTCGAGCCTCTTCTGTCTCATTGAAACCTAATTAAACTGAATACCGCTGTTGCGTGTTTGATGTTGGCCTCTTGTTCTGCATTTGTTCAAATCAAACCCTCTCGGGACAGAATTACACTTGCTCTTGAACCACGCGTCTGCACGGACATGAATGAAGCAGCGGACTACTTCATTCCCGGGCACCTAATCATCGCAACTGGCATCGTTCTGGGATCTTTCCGAAGCGATGTAGTGAACCGCTTTAGCTCGGCGCGTTACCAGCCAACGGCCTTTACATCACGCAATACAAATGATGTCGATTTTGAGTCTCTTTTTCTTTCGTTTCATTATGCAGACGTGCGGGTTTTGCCTGTGTTGTTGACCTGAAGACTTACAAAGAGCTCCGTTTCCTCCCTGCCAAGCGTAAAAACTCCCGCGCATGCGGCGAGGACTGACGAACAACAGCAACGCCAGCCGAGGTCATCCGCAAAGTCCGTGATATCACGACCCCGATCTTTGTCCGCGGTCGGCGTTTCACAGCTGCGAGGACATTCTGCAGCGGTGCTTGGCAAGAAAGCGACCGCTCGTCCCAGTCGAGAGCCGTAATGCTAACCGAGGGCGGATGCAAACACTTTTTTCATTTTTTTATTGGTCAGATTCTTTGGAAAACTCAAATGGCATCTCTGGTACCGATTAGTCAAACTGCAGTGAGAAAGCATTTGCAGGTCAGCTGGGACTTCCCTGACAATTTCTGGATTTCTGTGGAATGTCTTAATTGCGGCTAATCCCTTTTTTTACAGTCTGTAAAGTGTGTGATCGGCCCAAACATGACGATTAAGATGATTTCAAGGTTTGTTTGTTTTTTTTTCCCACGAAGAAAACCAAATGCAGCCTAAAAAGAATGACTCTACCCCGAAGCACTGCCAATGAATGTGTATATCTGAGATCGAGGTCACACGTGAAGGATTTACCCTACAAAAGCTTGTTGAAGCGCACACGCACACACACACACACACCTGTTCACCTGGCGATGACACTGGAAAATAACCGAAAACAAAGAGGCCTCTTCTCTTAACCGCCCCGACTGACGGCTCCTTTGTTCTTTGCCTCTCGAACCCTTGAGCTCGCCGTCATCGCCGCATCACACCCCCATTATCCTCACGTCCCTCCTCAAGGACGCGCCTCGGGTACATGTGGCGGTGTGTTATTATAAAAAAAAAGGCGGTGAGGTAAGAGCACGACGAGGATCTGAACTCGCCGCAACACACGGAGCTGTCAGCGAGGATTCTCCACCCTGATGGAGTCTGCAGGTGAGGGAGTTTCCAGTTTTGCGACTCTGGCAGCCATTAAAAGTGGACGTTTGATTGCAGGAGGATCAGACGAAGGTTTCTTCTCGAACGGAGGTCGCCGCCGGGTCGAGGTTTTCATCGGTGCAGCTGACTTTTCATCGGCATTAAAAGACTAATTCGCCTCAATTTGGGCAACTTGCGGCGTGAACGTCCGTGTCAGAGTTTCTACACTTGAAGAGCGACAGAGCGCCGTAAAGGCAAACTAATTACTACCAATCAAACTTTAACTGGATCCGTTTACGGCATTATAAAATGAGTTTCAGTTTTATGGACAGCTGGGCTGAAACATCGTGTACCGAAGTGCCGTCCCTGCAAAGTCAAGAACATGTCCAGCTCAGCGCTATTTCAAGAGTATCAATAACACGCTGAAAAACTCAGCGTTGTGTCACACTGCGATACTGATTTGTCGTCAGAATACCAATAGCGAGGGGTCGTTGGAGTTCATGGCCTCAGGTGGAAGGAGACGAGTGGGTCGAGTGTTTATGCAGAAGGTTTTGAGGTATTTCTCTTTCAGATAATTGAAAATTGCAAGTCAGCGCCGTCTGAGACGCGGCGCTGCAGCCCGCCGCGGTGATGGCTGCCGTTCAAGGAATGCAGATTGGAACTCGTCTGGTCGTCCTGTTCACCTGACTACTACTACGACATCTTCCCCGAGATGAAGACGGAGCTCAGCGGGAGGTAATTTCGACAGTGGCGATGACATTATCGGACCGCTTTCCGGGAGATCCGTACCGTCTACGGCTGCGTGTAAACGACGGTCCTTACTGCTGAGCCCTGACAAACAAAGAGGGGCATCGCAAGAACACAATCGCACGTGTAAATACAGACTTTCTCAATTCTCCAGCGTTTATTTACACTGTAAATCTGTTTTTTGTTTTTTTTCTCGTTCGAGTGTCAAAAGTTAAAGAATGTCTTGAGCACACATTATTGGTACGAGCGATGGATCGAGTTGCCGGAAAAGTGAAAAACGATCGACCGCAGAGAAACGTCACTCCAGTCCCGCCGACCTCAACCCCTCAGGAGGTCAGATAAGCCGGAATGTACGAACACAATGTGGCTCGGGGGAGGCGAGACACCGTCGAGGCTTTCTGCAGAGGAATGTGGACCTCAGAATCTGACGACTGTCAGAATCATAGCTGCTCAGCATGCTGTTTGGATTGCGGCTTCACTTTCATTCTGACAGTTTGCTGTGTAACACAAAGCAGAAGGGATTTTCAAACTGAGTCATCTCGAGTGACGGGGCCGCGTTTGTATATATCCAAACTCCCTGAAATTTCCATTCGAGCGTGTTTGTTTGTAGTCGGCGTTGCTACATGTGCATCAGGATCGTGACCCCGAACACCTTAAGACTCGATAATCCGAGCCGACAACAGGCACACGCGGCTGCTTCAGCGGCGCCCTCTCCTCCTCTCTCTGTGCATTCACCGCCGGCGGGTGACCTCTTCTTTCCCTGACGAACGCGTCGCCGACAGCCTCTTTCAATTTTCATTACGCGCAACACAAACACGCAGGGCGCACAGAGCGCACGTGAAGAGGGAGTCGCAGGCAGGACATGGAAATGTTGAGCGCTTCGGCGGACGTAACGCTCGGGCTCGGTAGCCGCTTGTCGGCTCCGATTTGCGTCAAGGCGAGGAGACAGTTCCGAGCTTCATACTTATAATATTTGACGAAGTAGTGCAGGAAGTGGAATGCATGTTTCGTGTCAAGCAGCAGAGGCAATGAAATGCGAGAGGACCTCTGAAGGAGCATTAAAACTGTTGTAAACTTAAATCTGTCTTTTCAGGTTACGTAGTCAGGATGCTCCGTGCCCGCCTGGAAAATAACAGCAACAGTTGTCAAAATGTCGAGTTTGAAACAGGAGATCACGATTATCACCAGAAGCTTAATATCAGTAAAAAACTTTGTCTGTACGTCTGTTAGACAATCAAATAAATGCGGACGCTTCCCTCAAGATCAGTGTCACAAGTTCAGTATCTGACCTGAATGTGAATGCGATGCTTCCTTCTTCGTTGCGGCTCTGAAGGCTGAACCTTTCGACCTTTTCGGTTATAAAATGTCATCGCGGCAGAATTTTTTTTTCCCTACCAGACATTCCTATGAAATATCATTGTAATTAGCACATGAATTATTCAGTCATGGCCACAGCTGTGATTGGTGAGGTGACGGCGACCTTTGACCGGCAGAATCTAACCAGTTCATTGAGCTCACGTTGACGAATGATTCCCTGATTGATTGATTCAACCGTCGTCTCTTCTACCTCTCCTCATCAGCTCACTTTTGTCTTTCAGCGAGACGAGAACGTTTCCTTTAGCGACGGACGCCCGACGTCTTGGCAACCTTTTAGGTGTTGCATAAAATGTCGAGCGTCCCAGCTGTTCCTACTGTTTTTGTGCCAACGGGCCTCGAAGGCAGCGTGAAGAACTTCTCCACTTTGAGGATTCAGAGCCGGGATATAAACAGATCGTCAGTCTCTATCAGGAGTTTTCTCTCTGCGCTCTGGGTTTGCCTGGTTTAAGGACCGAGCTGGGCGCACATTTTTCCAAACAATCTCGATCAATCCACACCAGCGTTTTGCCAGACATTATGCTCCTGCCAGGCATTATGTAAATGTATTTCCACTGAAACTTCTCGTTGCTAGGATTTTTCTGATTCAGAGTGTTTTCTCAGGGGATGAGAGGATGTACGCCTCCGTGCTGGCAGATTCGTCTGTTCTTTTGGCAATTCAATTTGAGCCAAACTCCTTCAGTTGTGCTGATTTCGGGGATCGTCTGTCGGGGCGTAACAAGAGAGGAGCGCCGGGTTGCCAGGTCTGGAGCTGGACTAGCACATTTTCTTTCCACACGAGCCCCCTGATGCTTTTTCCCCTGCTCTGATCAAACGTCGTGCCTGTGGGCGGCTGTTGTTTGACATGCAACACACATGGGCCCGCTTAGTGAACAGCAACTCACACACGGAGTTGTAAAAAAAAAAGAAAAAAAGAAAAGAACAATCAAGTCTTGATTTTTTTTGTCCTTTTTCCTGTCCTACACTGTAACACCAGAGCAGATGTTGTTAAATTACCTGTTTCCACCTGCGAGCGTTGGAAAGTTTGCAAAGCTTTCTTCCTCGAAGTGACACTTTTAAGTGGCGCAATTGCACAATGTAGGTCGGTTTGACTACACAAGTGATTATCGACTATAAAAAAAAAAAAAAGAAAACAGCGAAAGCAGCCTTCGTGTTCATTATAAGAAAATGTGACTTTGATTACATAATCGTCCTCAAGTGGAAAGAGATTTAAAAGCTAATGAATTCAATCTGAAGGAGGGCATTAGTTGAGTCAGGGATACGCGCGGTGATGCGGTACAGTAGAGTAATTGTTCCCGGTGTGACCCAGACTTTCCACCGCTTTAACAATAACAGGGTCATTAATCTCCTGCGTCCCATCTTATCTCTCGTACCAGAGACTAGAAGCTAATACCTCCGTGGATGTGTCACCGTCCACATCCTGCTCTGTGGGGGGAAAAGATGGGGCGGTCTGCCGCCTTATTTATCCACATTAGCCAGGAATTATATCATCAGTCAGCGTTATCTCAGATGTTTAACACGTCCTGTCCGCATAACCCGCCGCGTGAATTAGGCCCGTAAACAGCTGCCGGTGATAATTGAGCCCCTCGGATGCGCTCAGAAGGGAGACGAGAAGGAAGCGAGGGGCGTACCGACTTCGACACGTGTCGCCAAAGTTCAACCAATTAGTCTTTATAAATCCACCAACTGAGGCTCAAAACGTTGTGCTTTTCTAAACTAAATAGACATTTCAAAAGGAGAGGCTGGAAAATGGTTTGAACTTTTTACCTGTCCTGTTTTGATACTACGTGTTTTTCTATCCTCACTGTTGTGCAAGTTAACTGAACCACTGGTACAGTCAGTTAGGGGGCATTGCACAAATTTAAAAGCCGTATTCCAAGATCCACAGTTGCACAAAAAATGTCTGCAGACAAACCACCGCTAACCTTTTTTTTAAAATGGTGTTGAAATCTAATTGGCCGACAGTAAATCCTGCCAGGAGCTGCTGGGGAGCTGTGCCAAACATCTCAAATGGATCAGACTTCACGTCTTCAAGAGTTGAAGTTGTGACGCTGACATTTCACCGACTACAAAATATATAATGCCGTTCAATTTGGCACAAAGGCTCGGACGCCGTGCCTGCAGAAGACCACTACATGTGGTGTAGATCGCTCTAGTCAAACTGGCAAGATACGAGCGGCCGATGATGTCAAAACTGCAGGAGAAGTGGCGACGAGCCAAATATGGGAAACGTCCGAAAAAAGGCAAAATATTTTAGACGCGCTGACTTAACGAGAGAAACTCTTCAGGAGGAGATGAGAAACGAGTGGATTGAACTTGAGGCTCGGCAAAAATCATGTGTGCTGTGAATTCTTCCCATGACCTCATTTCACAGTCAGCGACAGTTCATCCCACACCGAGGGCTACACTCGCTCCTTCAGCGGCAGGATTACCCATGATGCTCTACCTCCCCTGGTGTATGATCCGTTCCTTCGGGGGGTTCCTACCAACTGCAGGCCAACTCTTTTACTGTAGCTTAATATTTTAAGAAACCCCCGAAATCCGCTCCGTGGAGACTTTTACCCACTCTGCGCAGCCTAAAGAGTCCGCAGCCTTGTTTTTTCTCCACATGAAGACATGCAAGATTTGATTAAAGTCCTTCTTTCAAAACCTTTATTAAAGTTTATTAAAGTCGAGCGCCAAAGATGTCAACAACAATCTCACTGGAAACTTCAGTGATCACGCAGTGGTGCACAGACGAGATTCTGAGGAACAAACTGTAACTGTAACTAAATGAAAAGAAACCCAGCCTGATGCATTTTGGGATTCTTTGCCACTTTAGCCACCTCCAACCAAACCGTGACCGCTAAACCGTCGACCGTCACATCCCCGGCGGAGCACGAGATGAAACGAAACCCGCTGGATGTGAACCCAGGAGACCCTCCGAGCTTTCCCGAAACATCACACGCTCGCGTGTAAACACTGATTATCTGAATGGCGGATGAACTCGCTGTCAGTCACCGCAGAAGTTATAATTAACCTCGCCCGCTCTCTCTCTCTTTATCTGTCTCGCACAAACGTTGGCAAACACACACTCCCAGTCGCACCGGAATGCAAGCTTTACAGGCGTAATAAATTCCTGCTCGTGCCGTCGTGTGCAGGACGCCGCCGGAAAAGAAGCTTTTTCCAGATTGAAAGCGTTCCTCCGGACTACAGTTCCCTCTCTGGTATCTTAACGGCACAAATATCACTGACTTGATACGGCAGCAATGAGACGCATCCCAGTGTTTGGAACTGGTGGTGCTGAGAAAAGCTGTGTGTGTGTGTGTGTGTGTGAGCGTACCCTGTATCAAACCATCCAAGTGGTCCCGGTGTGCTCAGTGGGGGTGTTAAGGATTTTAGGAAGCTGCTACCATGAACAAACACACTCCCCACTGTGGAGAACACCAGGGAATCTGCACACACACACACACACCTGCACACACACACACACACACACACACACACCTTTGTTTGAGGCCTGCAGTGGTATAGTGGCACACAGATGTAAACCAGACCTCAGCTGGGTGGCAGGAGGAGGGACGCTCTTCCGGCAAATGAAAACTACTGTGTGTGTGTGTGTGTGTGTGTGTGTGTGTGTGTGTGTGTTGGGGGGATTGCGTGACAGTGGTGGCTGTTTTGCTGGTATATGGTCTTCCAGGATCCTAGGGTCTAGTCAGTATCTATCTAGTGCTGTCAGTGTCTGTGAA
>OMLP01029744.1:29484-41107 GCA_900302685.1 Spondyliosoma cantharus
GTGTGTTTGTATTTCTACTTAATGAGTCACATCAAAAGTAGTTTCAGCACCAGAAGGTACAAGAATGCAGTCATGAGTCACGCAGGTGAACAGAGCACAGGTACACAGTGCACGGGTTAAACAAAACACAGGTAAACAAAACACAGGTAAACAGAGGACAGGTAAACAAAACACATGTAAAAGAGGACAGGTAAACAAAACACAGGTAAACAGAGGACAGGTAAACAAAACACATGTAAACAGAGGACAGGTAAACAAAACACAGGTAAACAGAGGACAGGTAAACAAAACACAGGTAAACAGAGTACAGGTAAACAGAGGACAGGTAAAAAAAAAAAAGAAAAGAGGACAGGTAAACAAAACACAGGTAAACAGAGCATAGGTAAACAGAGGACAGGTAAACAGAGCATAGGTAAACAAAACACAGGTAAACAGAGGACAGGTAAACAAAACACAGGTAAACAAAGGACAGGAAAAAAAAAAAAAAAAGAAAAGAGGACAGGTAAACAAAACACAGGTAAACAGAGCACAGGTAAACAAAACACAGGTAAACAGAGGACAGGTAAAAAAAAAAAGAAAAGAGGACAGGTAAACAAAACACAGGTAAACAGAGGACAGGTAAACAAAACACAGGTAAACAAAACACAGGTAAACAGAACACAGGTAAACGAATAGGTTTAAGTAATGTAACGTCCATACAATGAACAACTACCCAGAAACAAAATGTCCGCCATGGCTGCATTTAGCTATCAGAAGAAGTATAAGAGAACCAGAAGACTGAAGAGAGACAGACAGGTAGAGAGATGGAGGGAAGGTTCACTCACGTTGTTTTCTGAAGAAGAGGAAGAAGAAGAGGAAGAGGAGGAAGAAGAGGAAGGCCTCCCTCCCTCCGGACTCGTTAACTTCCATCATGTCCTCTTTCGCCACATTATTATTTGTGGTGGCTTCATGGAAAACGAGTCATTTGTTTCCTGTGGGTTATGAGCACAACACCTTTCAGCACCTGCCTCCACAGTCCACAGTCTCTCAGGCGCGACAGGTGTTTGGTTCAGACCTCAGGTGTTCACTCAGATTAACAATCAGCTGCCATGTTGTGAACGTGCGGCTGGAGTGTAGTACCCGCTGCTGGCCAGGGGGGGCGCTGTTTCACCCATGAGAATAAACTCAATGAAAGAGAGAGAAGACGAAACAACATCTGTGTTATCTTCATCTTTAAATGACACTGTCGCTGTGATGTGAGAGGGAACTCTGTGAAGAGTCTGTGCATATCAAATTAAGTCTAATATTTTGAATATTTAATATATATATGTGGCTTTAATTGTCATGAACCTGCCACCTCCGACCCATCTCAACTACCCTAAAGACTTCTTAAATTTCCAATTAATATCCAGATTTTATACACCTGACATATTCACAGTAGTGTGAAAATTACACTTTGGTTTATTTATCTTATTAATTCATGTATTTATTTATTTATTGTGCAACACATTTGCTCACATTTGAGTCAAAGATAAAGAATAACATGAAATGGTTTTAGGCTTTACAGAGCAATATTAGCCAAAAACACCCAGAATCCAACAGATTTCTGTGTATTTCTATGTATTTTGGTCGGGTTTTGTGCTGTTTTTGATGTGCGAATCTTTATGTTTGTGCTGCTACTGACCGGTTTTGTTCGTCTCTTACAACAGCGTGACGAACATGCACATTGCCAGCCAGAAGACCTTTGACTTTATCCTTTGATTCGAGAGAAAAGAGGAGACATTAACGGCGCTACAGAGACGTAATCAGGGCTCTTTACATTTCACACACTTTCTCTACAACAGTATCTGCTTGTGTTGTGTGTGTGTGTGTGTGTGTGAGTCGGCGCATGCGAGAGGAAACGTGAGTGTGCCGCAGCCTCTCTGTCGTTCGTTTTGTTTGTTCCTGTTTACTCTGAGCAGCTCCGAGAGTTTGGACCATTAAAGGCAGACAGACACTGTTACAGACTTCGGGGAAAACAGATAAAAACCTGTCCAAAATCTGAAAGCAGTTTTCCGATTAAAAGAAAAAGTCTGGTTTGCTCTGATACCTTTTAAGGAAGCGGCAGCGCTGCCCCGAGACGGTCCTGCAAAGTGGTTATCCACGAGTTTTTCCAGCATTCGATTATTCTACGAGGACATTTCTCAGCGTTTCCCCAGAGGTCATCTGCTAATCAAACTGTGGCCGGAGGCTGTATCGTAGTTTTACTTGGACCTTCTTCAAGTTTCTTTTCTTTCCAACTGTCGCTTGTTTAAAACATGAATTCAGAAGCCAGAATACGAAGCCGGGGAGACTAATTTCAGAAAAAAAATGCTGAAAAAATTTGGTGGATTTACATTCGGATTGGACAGATTCAACTTTGAATCCAACACAGTTTTCTTGTGTATTCCTTTAAAAAACGACTTTTTTTTCCAGGTACCAACAAGGACAAACACTCTGATACTCAAGAAAGCACGTGCAAATCGAGAAAACGCACACAAGCACAGAAGCAAGTTAAGAAAACGTCTTTATCAGGTTGACAACTCACGCACAGCGTTTGGGAAATAAACACAACACGAGTTCAAGCAGTTCCATTAGAAAGAAAAATGTGCAGAGAAAGAAACGATGCAAAGTCAAAAACACATCCAGTCGCCGCAGCGGTCGTGCTCCAGGCCTCTAGGGGGAGCACTTCCTGTGGCTGCAAGAACCAGGACTTTACTCTGTTAACAGATTGTGTCGCTGGTGGTGACGTTTAGTAATCAGAGAGACTGAATACAGGCCGTGTCCCAATTCAGGGGCTGCATCCTTCGAAGGCCGCGTCAACCGTTGTTAAATGTGACGGTCTAGCCTTCGGAGCATTTCCTGGTTGCGTCACCAGATGTTTTACCCGTACGTGACGATTTCGATCTACGCCATGTCGCCATTTTCTTCTTCTTTTCTTCACAAATCTTGGGATATGTGAGGCCGCGAAGGAGAGCAGCGGTGCGTCCTCCAAAACGAGGGAAAAGCTTTTGTGGGCTGCATTTCGAGGAGCCTTCGAATTGGGACAGCCCTGGTGCGGCGTTGTGACATAATTGGCCCTCAAATGCTGCCTCTGAAACTCCTCACACTTGCACTTTTCTAAAAACGTAGACAAAAAACTTCCTTCAGCCACCGGTGGCGTACTGATCGCAATGGGGAGGTGAAACCAATTACAGTTAAATACACTGTAAACTCTGATGAATGGAGTCAGGAAACCCATTTGCGGCCGTTTTTACACACACACATGGTGACAGATCAGGAAAAAGTCAGGAAATGTAGCGTCTCCAGAGCGTTTGAGCCATTTACATCCTGCTGGACTTCATATCAGTCGGCCCACTTCCTCTTCATTGACACTTGACAGGTTTAAAAGGGTATTTCCTAACCCAGTTTATACACAGGGATCATTAAGGTACGGTTAAAACGTCCCACAAGACAGAGAAAGTGATGATTCTTTTCCCTTTTCTTCTTCTTCTTCAGCGATACCGTCGGGTCGGGACAGTTTGCCCTGTTCACCTCGCTGAATCGCTTGCCAAGCTCGGAGCGCTCTTACATAAGCTCCCACTTCAAATGAATCAAGTTGAAAGCATGCGGGCCTTTAAGGGAAGGAATCCTTCAGGAGAAAGTGTTTGCAAGAGCTGGCTGTGTATCAGACGCTCCAGGACGGACGAGGGAACGCCGCCTTCTGATCCTTTCCTCTTAACACAACTTGATGTTGGAGAGCAGAATGATTCTTCTCAGGAGCAGATTTTTCCCTTTTTAATTGGCCAGCACGTAAAAAAAACATACATCAATCGTACCGTTAGTGTTAAAGCAAGAAGCTAAAGGAGAGACAATTCCGTCTTCCTGATAATCCCCCTCCTCGTTCTGGGATGATGCACAGACTTCACGGAGCGCTCCGACCCGCGTGGCCGCTCCGCTCGGGTTCAGAGGATATCGCTTACAGGTAATGAATGACCCCACTATCTCCCAAAAACCTCCGCGTAAACCCCAACCGCCTTTCCCACAGGGATTACTGCGTCTGTGTGTGTGTGTGTGTGTGTGTGTGTGTGTGTGTGTATCCGTTGGCTATATATGGCCGGCGGCCCGGTTGAGTTATCTCCAAGGTAACAGCAGCAGTCAAGGACTTCTGGGCAGCTTTTCTAATTTGCGAGGTGAAGGACGTGAGGCAGCGGACAGATGCAGCGTTCCTTTGGCTACGTTAGCGTCCGAGCTAAAAAACAATCCAGGTATTCTGCCAACGAGGAACTGGACTCAAAGCTGGAACCGGCTCTTGACGCACGTCCAACTGCTCGACATCCAACCTTAAACTCAGCTTCAACTTTCATGCAGACTGTTTTGTAAAGATTCCTCCAGCTGCTGGTTTGTCTTGGGTTTAATAGAGATAACTGTTTGGGATTAAGAGATATCCCAATATATGTATAAAGAGACTTTGGAGTAAGACCGGCAGCAATCTTGGAACCCATCAGCTGTTGCCTGACAATGATTTAGCTCCTGGGGGTACGAGCCAATGTTACGGGGCTTCAGTTGTAGCCAGTAGATATCCACATCCGGGCCAAGGCTTCCTCTTTGTCTTTCCTGATCATTGTTTGCAGCCAAATTAGCATCCTGAGCCTCACTAATAAGCTTATAAACTGCTTAAAAAATGGTGACAAAAGCCACAAAACCTCTGCATTGTGGAGGCGAGCAGCCGCCGTCTCCCTTCGTCTCGTCTTCCGCAGATGTTTTCTCAGTCAGACTGAACTTGGCAGGTTAATATACGCAAACGCGGTCCGTCGCTCTGCGAATGAGATCAAGCGCCCACACTGAGAGAAGAGCGCAACTGTCACCTCGGCTCACTGCGATCCGAAGAGACTGAAACTTGAACACGCACTCTTCACATTTTTACATTCACAAGAGGGCCTTGCGGAGGCTCTCGCTCCCACTTTCGGAGGTATCTCAGGTTACGGGGGCGCGTGGGCGCCGTCACTCCATCGCACGTAAACGGACTTCCTCTCCATCAGCCTGATGACATCGACAGGGAGTCGCCCACTGGCGTTGCTCCGCTCGCGTCCCGCCGACTGGATTTTACGTGTTTCTCAAACTCAAAATCTGTAGGAGATATTTTCGAGACCGCGAGCAACAAAGAGTCAGGTGTCGCCGGTTAAACAGTTTACAGACTTCCTTGTGGTTTGAGTGTTTCTGAACACGCCGTTCTGCGTTAGCGACGTTGCAGTTTGCTTTGTTCTGCACTGGCTGCTGCAGGAACAGATCTTTGACGGAAGCCTGTGAGCTTCTCACGTCTCCGCATGCAAATTGCGTTCAACGGGAACGATCTGGAGAAGCTGAATGATGGATTCGACGTTTTTTGCTTACAGGCGCACTGGAAGGTTGTTGGTGGAGTTATTCCTGTCGGTCTGTGAGCGAGGGAGGAATATATGGAGATAATCTGAACAGAGCTGAGATTATATGATTGAATAAAGTCAGTTTTTATTAAAGTTTGCTTAAAATAGTTCGACCATTGAAACAAAGAGCTGTTCATAAGAACGTAGCTGTGAACTCTGAACTCGTCCGACGCCTCTAATCTTCACTGTGGATCCCGTCGCACTGACAGATCCGATAGTCGAGGTGTTTGCAAGAACCCAACACTGTGGATGTGTGGTAGCTGCTTCCTCCCAGAGGCCGAACAGACCTCCCATTTAAAAAACGCCGACATCCACAGAGAGAGGCCAGACTGAGGAACATCCTCCCGGCCCTCCAGGCCAATATCCTGACAGACCAGTGTTTCCTCCCAGTGCTGCTCCTCGGCAGCCGGGAGGCCTCTGAAATATCACCGGGAGTCCGAAAAACATGACTCAGGCACTATTAAGAGGACAAATCTGCTTTATATTATCTATTATATTAGTCTGACGGTTATTAAACATGACCTGTCCTTATTGATATTGGAAACAGTTGGACAAAATACTAGAAACACGTCTTACCGACACTAAATGAATAACAAAATAAACTAGAAAAGAACTTTTGCATGTCAAAGATCTTGATAAAAAATAGAGGAAGCACGTAAAATCCAATCAAAAGAGTTCTGCCCTGAATGTCAAGTGTAAAAATGTATGTCATGTATTTTGTATATTTCATTTTCGTGGAGTCACAACTGAGGGAAAGACGGCGAGTCAGAAAAATCGAGACTGTCCGACATTAGAAGACTGAACCTTTACAGAACGATGTATGAAACAAGATGTCTCCTTCTTTCGGTCTTTCGTTGTCTGTCACATTTCTGCATCCTCTCTGCATCTGCCAGGAGCTAAAACAAGAACAAGACGACTCTGATGTAAAGTTGTTCGTTAGATTTCATCACGCACTGATTTCCGAAGGGCCTCTTCTTGGAATTGAACCTTTTATTGCCCAAAAATAGTCATTTGAGCCCCTGAGAGAGGTATTTTCTGACCGCATCATGCCCTTTAAAAAAACAGGGCATTTCCCAGCACTGGTCACGGTTTCTTTCCCACAATGATTCACCTTCTTTTAAAACATTTCCTCCTTTATATCCGTCAGGAATTTGCTGCAGTGGGGGGGAAGCAAACTGTAAGAACAATGGAATTTATACGAAGCGACACAATCCTCCACATTAACTGTACAGTAAAGAAGGAGGCTTCCTGTGGAGAGCTGCCGTAACAACACGGACAACATACGATACGGTGCTACAGCCAGTCGGTCCGCTCGTTATAAGACGGCTTGGATTGCGGAAAAACAAATCGCCGTTCCCTTTTTTCCCACTTTGGGCTGCAAAGACTTTTATTTTTCTCTGCACATCTATAAACTAAATGATAAAATATATACGCGCATGTCAAATTCCTGCAGTCTTTTCCAGAATTAGCTCACTGCTGGCAGGAGGTCCACAAGCGGAGCAGGAGGCATATGGCACACTCCAAAATATAAACCCGGCGCACTTTTTTTTTTTTGGATTAGTCATTTAATGGCCCCGGTAATTTACGATAGGTTGGCAGCCAAAGCCACGTAACAGCAGAAGATCGTAAAATGTCTTATTAGTGACAAGCAAACTCAGGGAAAAAGGTTTTGTTTGCCAGCCGTTTTGTTAACGTTATGAACTGTGCTACTCGCAGCGATGAGAAAGGTTGTCGTTTAAAGATGTGTTTTATGGCCGACAGATGGCAGAAGTTGCTTGCTTTGGTTCGTCTGCTGGCTTGAATCGGCCGTGACTGACAGAAAATAGAGGCTATGGGTCATCCTGTCATTAATGCTGGTTGTACAAAAAAACTCCGGCCATATTTTACACATTGCACCTTCCAACGAGCAAAGATAGAACATTCATTTATTCTTTAACGCGTCTTATATTTTACGGAGAATACGTTGGACCCGTTTCAAAAATGCGTATCCGGTCCGTTTTCTTTCTGGGTGGAGCATCAAAGCTACTGACGTTCACTGAGCATGAACATCAAACCAGCCCCGATGACCAATTATGGGTCAGATAAGGTCGCTGGAAGATAACGGTCGAAACCACGCTGGCGAAATCAGGCAACAGTTTTTTTCTTGTTTCTCACACAGCTTGCGAACCGGAGCCACTCGCAGGAAATCCACAACCTGTGATCGAGGGGCTTTCCACTGTTGCCATGACACTAATGACCACAAATATACTTTGACCCCAGAGAGGTGTGTGTGTTTGTGTGTGTGTGTGTGTGTGATGGAGGAAATTACACATGAAGCACGACTGTTGTCCAAAGTGCTGATCAGCCAGAGAAGGTCTTTGAGTTTAAGAGGTTTTCTGTGTGTGTGTGTGTGTGTTTGTGTGCACTGACTGCATATACATGCATCTGTCTTTGTCGCTGGCTTGCATGTGTAGCCTCGTCGTCCCCACCCAGCTGAATCAGTGTTTATCCCCTGACCGGGTGTGAAGTGAAGCAACGGTTTGGGGGTCTGCCCAAATGGCTTCTCGGTCCGCAGAGAAAAAAAGTTAATGAGTTTTCAGGATGACGAAGAAAATCTGAGCTCAGATCTTTTTTAGGTCAATTAAAGATGAAAGATTCGCTCATCCAAGACGTCATGGGAACATTTTAAAGTTTTAACAAACAGGAAGAAACTTCCATGAGAGAAAAACACATCGTCGTTAATGTATTTTCAAGAACGCTTAGCATGTTTAGTATGCTAGCATGTTTTGCTTTAGTCATTAGTTTTACACCATCAAAGAATTAGACGCAATCAATCTTTGACCAGGTGATGCCGCTGGACGAAAAGGTTCATCCTGAGGCGAACACGACTGTCTGGACAAAATGTCAAGACATTTATACAAAACTTGTCATGTTCTCGTTCCATTTTTAGGACCTGGTTTTCATATAGGGAGCTGGATGGGATGGTGGTGGCAACCAAGCCAGTGACCACAGTTCAAGACTGTGTTTCAACATTTGAAAGAATATGTTTGAAGGAGAGCATGGAACAATTTCTAGCCACGTTTGTGGTGACCAAAGAAGATATTTTACGCCAAAATGTTATGTTTTCTCAATGTGTGGCTAAACCTAACCAGGGTTGCAACATGAAGAAACACCTGCACCAAATTTTAACGTCAGTTAATTCGGTAGCTGGCGAGACATTTAACTGAAAACTGAAAATGACAATCGACTGCTGGAGCTAAGGTAAAAGGGGAGATTCATCCTCTGGGGAACTGTGTATTGTCTGTACAAACTTTTAAGGAAATCCCATTGATAGATTTCAGTCCTCACTGACCAATCAACACTGCCCTCACAAGAAACAGGCTGCTGGTGTGGCTAAAAACAAAGAAACTCAAAAGCTAAAGAAAGAAATGGTGCAAAGATACCGCAGAGCAGCTTTTGTTGAAATAATTCAGGCCGTCTCGTTATGCTGATCCAGCGTTTCGCCAATGTTTGAGTAAGTACGCATGGGACTTCCACTCCCACTGGTCTAAATGGCAGCGGAAGCCAAGCATCAAGATCATCTGATTACAAATCTGCTGGGTGAGAAACACAAACTCAAAATGTGTCACGGAAAAAATCTGATGAAATAGAGTCATTCACAGGATTCGATGTCGCTCTTTCAAGACCCCCAAGTGAGATCGTCGCCAGCGGTCGCGGCGACAACCTCACAACGCGCTGACACAATGCCGCGGCCCTCTCCGCGCCTCGTCTGGATCGCGTATTTGTGGAAACTGTGAGCAGCCACAGAGCGAGCGCCGGCGACCGGCCAAACCACATGATAAGAGCCTCCCGCCAGAGGACCAGGACTGGGAGCTCGTGCTGGAAGTCACAGCTGGCCGTGCTCCGCGGCGCAGAAGAGACAAATTCATATCCGACTGCGCTCGGCATCGTCTACTCTATCTGTGCTCGTTTTTTGGTGACTTGAAGTGTTCAACCGGGACAAAAACATTCCTTCCTCAGATTCAGGTTTCCTGCGGGAGACGGCAGCTCTTTCCCCTTGTCTGTTGCTATCTGTGTTTGTGAGCTGCTGTGGGCGCTGTTTGAAATGTAAAGTGTGACAGTTCCTGCGCGCCAGGAGATTCTTCCCAGGAGAAAAATACCTATCCAGCAGTGTTTACAACAAGCAAACCCAGCGAGCTTTCGGGAACTGGGTGTGAGTTACATCTTCATTCTGTTAAAGTTCTGCTGCACAGATACCAGTCGTAGCTTTTTTCTGTCTGCGAAAAATAATGTCACATTCCTAACTTGACGTCAACGAAAAATAACTCCATAGAAAGCAGCGAATTATCTTAACTCTGAAGTGTAATTACAGCCGAGTACCTGTTGAAAGAGAGTTCATTTCTTTGTCACAACTGTGAGAAAAACTCAGCTCAAGATGGCAGTTTAAATGAAACCAGGCAGCGCGTTTTGCTGGCAGATGGGGAACGGGGCTCTCTTATATTCTTGGGTGGCATTCAACGCTCTGTGAGCACTTAGCGTTACCCTGCATACGCTGGCTGCCTGCGCAACAACACCACACAAGCAAAAACACTTCCAAATGGAGCAGGAGGACAGAGAGAACTGTAAACAGGAACTCAGACAGAAAAAACAAGAGAGTCTACGTAAAGGGACGAAGTCGAGAAAAATCTTCAGCTTCGCTGTATCGATCATTCGTCCAAAATCAGAGTTGAGAGAGTCTTTTTTTATCATAAACCTTGATGTTCCAGGTGAATCAGATTCTGTGTTTGAGAGCCAGACTTTATGTTTATCATCATAAATTTGACTGTGGATTCTCGTTTGTCTCGGTGTGAGAGCTGATATAGCTCTAAAATATCAACGTCTGATACTTGTGATATAGATAATATACAGTCGGACTTTATTTTTTATGAATACGATTCGCCTGATGTTCTCTGATGTTCTCATATGAAATTGTTTTTGTATCCGTGCCGTGTGAGAGCTGATGTAGCTCTGTGGTAGTTTTCCAAATGAAACCCAATCGCAAGAATAAATGTTTCTGCAAACCACCAAATTACAAATACATTTCTTTATGTTGCAACTTTAGGTTTTCCTTTATGTTCAATTCTCAATCTTATGTTCGACAATGCTGTGCTATCAGTCTGGCGAGGATTAGGCACCAAAACCGTTCGGTTAGGTTTAGGAGAAGATCATATTTTGTCTTAAAATAAGTTCTGTCACCGCAAACACACCTGGAAATTGTTCCAACATCCGTTTGTTTCATGCATAAGGATGTTGAAACGCTGTCTCCAACACTGGTCTGATGCTCGGCAGCCATCTCGCTCTGTGACTCCACCACCACCCTCTGCACCTGAACATGATCTGAACTGTATTGTACAAATATTTATATGATTCTTAGATTATGAAGCAGCCACGACTGAGATATCTGGTGGTTTGCAGAAACGTGCAGCGCCTAATTTTAACTGCGGCGACTGGGTTTCTAAATGCATTATTATACACAGCATTCACCCTCACGTCTGTGCAGCCCCGACACACTGTAGATCTGCTGGTTCAGTGTCGCTATAGTGCCACTAGAGGGAGCCACGTTCCAGGATAAAGGCTCCTGCACGAACGTGTTCATAGGAAATTTACTATCGATGCCACAATCAAAATTAGACTTTCAGGTCACGAGAGTTCAGATGGAAACACTTTGCACCAGTCAATGGATTATGTTTTAAATAGTTACCCATGATGCATTAAGCAATTTACAGTTTATCGGCTCCGGTCGGACGTTTAATCTCTACCCATCTGTGAATGTTGTGATTTTCTGGTCACTGCACTACTGCGGTTCACACGGCTGCGAGATGAATCATTCCGGATGATCTGCACAATGACGGCAATTCCCACGTCCCGCACATGTGCTAATAAATTTCTCCCCCCCCAGAACATTAACACAGATGCACGATGAGGGAAAATAACACAGGAGATATGAAGATGAGTCACAGCCTGGAGAGGATGGAGGGAAGACGAGGAGAGCTTCAGTAGCAGGAAGAAGGATAACAAATAAAGAAAGGGATAAAAGGAGGACGAGGGGAGGGGATCTGGATGAAAACTGAGAGGTTGGTGAAGAGCACTTGTATTGATGAGTCAGATTCATTATCTGATGAAAAAAAGGGGGGAGGAAGGGAGTGAGAGAGGAAGATGAGTCCGGAGAGTAGAGGGGGGGGGGAGAAGAAGAAATGAGGCCGATG
>OMLP01029745.1:0-12453 GCA_900302685.1 Spondyliosoma cantharus
TTAACATGTCATTCCACATTCAACAATCACAGACTTCATGTAGGTAGGCTACGTAATCACCAGCCAGGACTTGGTTTTTTTTTTGTTTTTTTTTAAAAAAGCAATCAGTCCTGCAGCCGTGTGAAGTCACTTACAGTAATGTGCTCCTCCTCAGAAAAATTAACGAGCAAAACAACAGCAAGGAAGTGGGAACATCACATCCACTCCCACGCGGGCAGGATGGCACTTCAGCGTTTTTTAAAAGTTATGTAACAGTCCAATGGTGTGAGATTACATTCACTTTGCCCTCAGAGGGGAGACGGGAGATCAAGACACTCCAATGCTGGAAAAAGTCTGAGTGGTTGATTTGAGCACCGTTCTGGCTGCTGCAGCTGCTGCTGCTGCTGGTGATGGTGAAAGTGATGGTGCAGTAAAACCACATTTGAATTGTGCTTTGGAGATTTCAGCTGCGGGGGGGTTACTGAACTTCTGCTCCTGTGTGCAGAGGATAATGAAACAAAAACTTTTTTTTTAAAAAAAGGCTTTTGTCTCCTCTGGACAAAGCACTCAGATGTTTCCTAGACATCCAAAAAGAAAAAAAAAGAAAAAAGAAGAAGAAATAGAAGCCCAGCTGTCAGTCCACACAGGAGGAGAACAACAGCAGCTCCCACCTGACAGAACCTGTGGCTGCCACTAATTAGATTTGGATGAAACACCTACACTTCTGCGTCTTCAATGCCAGCCTGAAACAATAAAGACAGAAAAGAAGAAGAAGAAGAAGAAGAAGAAGAAGAAGAAGAAACCTTCCCGGAGGCTGAAAACTTCTCCCATTACGAAACCTGCCCACTGTTTTGGCTCTGGCGGAGTGACATCACCAGCTCCAGGCGCGACACAGCCATGCACCCCCCCCTCCTCCCCTGATCATCGCTAATTGATTAATTGGCAGCGCGTCGAAAATGTCACATTATGGATGAATCACTGAATCACAGCATTGTTTACCGCAGACGTCCCCCCCCCCTCTCCTGCTGACCGGAAACTACGTTAAACAACAAAACGCCGACGCGCTTTTGAACTTGAGAACAGAAAAAGAAAAAAAAAAAACAAAACCAAACAACAACATATTAATACAGATTCTGTGATGTGCAGCCAGCGTGCGTGTGCCAAACTCTCCAGGAACTCCCGCCGCAATCTCCACCTCACGGAGTCGATTGATTTTTTTTTCTCGCTTTCTATCCAATTTTGCCTTTTACGCACAATCCATCAAAAAATAACTTACCTTCTCTGTGATGAAGGGGTTGGGAACAGGTGCTGCGCGCCGCTGCGTGTGGTCTCGCTTGTCTTAATTAGGCGTCCGGGAGAGTTTTCTTTTTTTTTTTTCTTTCTTTCTTTCTTTCTTTTTTTTTTCTCCTTCTACACGGTAATGCATGAAGACAGTGCCGAGCCTCTGAGTCCGAGCACCATGCTGTGGGAACGCGCGCTCGTCAAGGAAAAATGCGCACAACACACTGGTGACAGGGCGGAGGAGCGCATTTTTAATTCTGTCTGAGCGTCTGAAGTGATACACAGTCACAGCAGAGACACTGTCTTTGGTGTGTGTGTGTGTGTGTGCGTGTGTGTGTGTGTGTGTGTTCTCCCCCACCCCACCCCCGTCCTCACAGACTCTGACACACACACACTCACTCACTCACTCACACACCAAATCATGTTATGCCACTGCAAAAAAAAAAATACGATATTTAAGTCGGGAGGAGCACTTTTTGTTGTTGTTGTTGTTGCTGTTTAGTTTGTTTGTTAGGAGGAGAATAAAAGAAGAAGGCGTTTCTGGCATGTTTTCCCTGCAAAAGAAGACTATGCAGAAGTCCCCGAGGAATGTTTTAGTTTTTAGTTTGATTTTAAGAGTACAAACACCCCCTTAAGGACAACATGACAAGCTATAAACTCTGATTTTGACATTTTAACATAGATATTAAGAGAATGTGATATAAACACGATGAAGATCTCCTGAAAACCACCAAATCATCGTCCCTTTGTCTTTTACGTAAAGCACTTGTGTGTATAACGCCGTGTTGAAGTGGGAGAGAGCAGCCGAGGGTCTGAAAAATGCAAATCGAGGCTCATGAAAAATAAGAATTTCACAGATCCCCAACACTTTGACCGCGAGAAGCTGCTGGACGCGTCACATAGCCGGAACTGGACTTTGACGCACTGTGTGTGTGTGTGTGTGTGTGTGTGCTATTTCTGGACTGCTGCATCCATCACTTTATTTTATTTTTTTCTCTTTTGTTTTACAGGTGAAGGATGTGCGGTTCTGATTCTGGACGCTTGAGGGCGCCACAGGCCGCCTTTAGCTCCGCCTGCTGCTCCAAGCATCCTGATCACCACTGAGTTAAACATCGTGGCTCTTGAAATACAGTGTCCACCGCTCAAGCTCGATTTAAAGGGTAACTCCGCCAATTTTACACATTAAAGTGCTTCCTCGGCCCTGCGTTCGAGACCTGCACCCTCTCTCCGGGTCTCTTATCCAACAGACAGCGAGTGAGGTTAATCTAAGTTTCCAGAGGTGTGAACGTATTTGTTGTCACCAGCTTGTCCAAGTCGTCCCCCGGGCGCTCGCCCAACGTCGTCCGGGTTTGGAAACAAAAAGGTCACAGATGATGGATGGACGGCCGCGCGACTGTGAGAAATGCTTTTAGAATAAAATGTTTGAACCACTGCATGTGATACGGGCCTCTATTCTGAAGGCTTTTGCACCCTCGGGTCGTTTGAAATTGCCTCTTTTTTACAAAAAAATATGTAAAACCTCATGTTGTGTCAGTCGTTAAACTGACGGCGTCATCATTTGTCCGGCACAGGCATTTAAAGGGTTTCTTAGACTATTAAGAGCCACCGTAGTGTTGTAAAACAGACTGATCACATGACAATGGACGACCCTGATCTTGACCAATATCTGCGTAACCAGGTAAAAGCCGGCACGCACTTTTCCGACTGCACAATTCGGACTAATATGGTGTGTATCTGCATGTGTACGTGTCACGACATCCTGAAATCAACCTGAGAGCGACCAAGATAGCTCCGCAGCCTCTCTGACTCGGGGTTAGACACAGCACCTTGTTATCGGAAGGTCGCGGGTTCCATTCCCCTGGTCCGCATGTCAAGGTGTCCTTCAGCAAGATACCGAACCTCAAACTGCTCCTCATGTGCTGGTCGGCACCTTGCATGTAAAGTCGCTTTGAAAAAAAGCATCTGCTAAATGCCCTACAATGTAAATCAGCAGATAAAACTCTCTTTTGTCTGGTTTCCAGGAGTGGAGGGACCCAGTTTTTCGCTTTTACTTCAATTTCTTCAAAAAGTGAGAGGACCCTGAAATCGTCTTCACGCTTGACGACTCCATTTCGTCTCGCATCGCAAGTGTTTCGCAACGAATAGCACCGTAAACACACCTGGACCTGTAAACCAGATCCATCATTTATTCGTTTACCCTGACCTCATGCCACAACATCACATTTCTGATCCGATTAGAGTCGAAACGTGATTATGTCCCTGCTTACGCACATTCCTCATTTCTTCTAATTGCAGAGCCGGTTGGTGCTCTGCCAGCTCCAGATGTTGTTTGGTGTCTGCTGGCGGTGGATCATTACTCTCTGGGCCTCTGCCGCGAGTCTCATGACCACAATCACACTCCTGCACACTCTTTATATCCAATCAGGTTGGTTATCTTGCTTCCAGTGAGGCTTGTTTTCTTGCCATTTCCGTGCCTCTCTGGACTCGTCCCTGCAGATGATGAGTGTAACTGTGAAATCCTGCCATTTTGGACATTACGACAATGACACTTACTAACCAGCACGAGGGAGTGAAAGAGTTTACAGTTCTCATTTTTTCCTCTGCAATTACAGTAGATGTGGTTTTGCTTTTTGCTCTTCTTTCCCTGCTCTTGGTTTTAACACAGACGCTGATATTAACATTGTTTTTTGAATGTGTCGTTCAGGGCTACAGCCAGATTTTTCAAAACTGCTGATGTCATTGAGTCTAAATCTCCCCAGCCTCCCCAGAGAAAGCAGGATTTTACACCCTTTTATTTATTAAATTAACCACTGAATTAAAACTGTATTTGCAAAAAAACAAAAACAAACCATAAACTTTCAAGTCCAATGAATGATCAGCTTTGTCTCTTTGTGTCCCATAAGTAGCCCTCTGTGGTGCCGGATTATATAACTCTTTCCAGAAACTTCTAGGAAATTACAGGCTGTTATGTGAAGTGTGACATGCCGATTAAAGACAAACTAAAGCATTATGTGCAGCTGAAAGCTCCGAAAAGTGGATCTTGTATTAAGGTTATTTAAGCAATCTTCAAAAAAGACAGTTTTATTTCCCTCAATAAAGGTATAACTGCATAATCCTAGCCTCCATGATAGCTTGTCACTTCGTCAGAATCTGCGTTTTACATTGTGACAGGATGCCAGCCCTCGTTCTTAGAGCTATTGGTAAGGTCTATCATTAACGTATAAACAGCTAGGTTAGCGACTTTAACAAAGGAATACTACTAACATGCTTCCGAAGCCTTTAAAGTGCCACAGGAGCGGCAGTTTTTATGATACTTCCATTACGTACAGAGGTTTTTCCCCAAGCACAAGAATAGTCGTTTCCCAGTAACCTCCCTAGTGAACTAGACTATAGTCACATGGCGGCCATCTTCCTCTAAAGTCACACGCAGGGTGGGAACGGATGGTTGCATGTTGTGTGAACGTTTTGAATCATACAAATGTTTTTTGTTTCACTGCTTCCTGATGGAAAGTGAGAATTCAGAGTGACATGGGGCCATATTTCTTGGTTAAACAACACAGTTGGTTCACCCAAACTTCTGCTGACAACAGCTAACGTACATTCAACCGTCTCCTAGCTAAATTTAATGTTTGATAGTGTAACACAAAAAACCATGAGAAAGGCGAAATTAAGTTTAATTATCAACCTACATCTTGGACGCATTTATTTTTGATTACACCCACTGGATGTAATCAAACGGTAATGTTAGCTAGGGATTGGTTGAATGCTAACGTTAGCTCATTGGTTGACTTCAAACGGGTTCTTGGGAGCGCTAGCATCAGCCCAGAACTAGCATGGGCACGAGAGTTTAATGAGTTTTGGGTGAATCTGGTCCACAAAGTATTTGCGAAATTTTAATTTGGACCAGATAATGGAGCTGGAGGAAATGTTTGGATCACCAAAGTCGGAAGGGTTAACCCTCTGGGGACCATGAATGTCTGTACAAGATTTCATAACCCAGAGAGATTTACATCTGGTACGTCTGGACCAAAGTCGGCCGAGTGGAAACAGACATCCATTCCTAAAAATACAGATGTGACCCCAGTGTTCCCACAGGTAGTTAGAGCGCTGCTAATACTGACTCTGCCTGCATTTTGAGGCTAAATTACAAAATTGCGGGGCTCAAAATTACACTGTGCAGCCCTGTCCGCGATGAAACTCACCTTGATACCTCAAAAACTAATAACCTGCCACCTTTTCCATTATCCATTATGCTCTTACAGAAGCTATCGTCAAAAACGAATACATAGCTACATTTGGTGTGTCTGTCTAATGTGAGTAACTCATTTCTGACCAAACTGGCACAAGAGGCCGGATCATTCCAAGGTCGGGATGTGTGATGTGTTTTTTAACGTCCCATTTTCTCAATCCGCGGTCTGCTGAACGCCCTCGGGGGGGGGGGAACTCTTCTCCCGATGTGGCTCTGTGTGTTTCATCGCTGGGTGTTTGCCATGTTAGGACAGTTCCCTCTCTCCAGCATCTTTCACATGCCAGATCACTGTGGGGCCAGTTTGCCCGTCCACTGAGTGGAAAAAACCACTAGTGTGGCAATCTGCAGCCACTCGGAAACCAACAGTGCCGGGCTAGTGCTAATTAATTGGAATGCGTGCAGGCACATGGGTTATCTCTTTCATTTTTGCCCTCTTGCTCTCTCCACACACACACACACACACACACACACACAAGCACACACCCTCTTGCCGCCCACAGCCCTTCAGAGTGTGAACCAAAATGGAAGTGATGTATTGTGGTCTCAACGCTGTGCAAAGCATCTCTGACTCACAGGGACAGAAATGAGCAGAGACATGGACACTGCTCATGTAAGACACTGTCAGCGTGTGTGTGTGTGTGTGTGTGTGTGTCAGATACGGTGTGTAGGCTCATATCATATGCTCTGTGGAGGTCATGGAGACGGGCGGTGTGTTGCTGTTCAGACCTCTCCGTGTCAGCTCGAGAGCTCTCCAGGGGCGGTAAGATGACGGACAGAAGACAGATTGCTGCATTACAATAAGTGTCAGTGTGCGCTGCTCAGATAGTGTATTTTGGGATGATTTTGTAACTCACACCTTCACTACAGTACAGGTTAGAGTCCTTCTAGACTCAAAAATGTGTTTAGTTTACTGTAGCTTCAGCTTTAAGATACATTTGTCTGTGTGTGACGTACAAAGACTTTTTTGCCAGGTTTGGTTCGTTTAAGTAGCAAAATCTAATAGTTTAGGTTTAAGAAAAGATCACTGATGATTGATTTCACAAAGGACACAAACCCCAGTCTCCTGGGTGACGGTCCTTGCGTGTGACCCCACCACTCAACCCTGACCTCCAACCCACTTGGAACTTAGTTGCTTTGTATTTTACCCTTTGTGGAGCTGTTGCTTTGATCATCTCATGTTTCCATGGATGGGTTTACATTGGAGTAGGGGTCTCAGGGTATACCAGTATTGATGATGAGGCCACAGAAGATACACGAGGACCGGGGAACAGGCACAGGAACACAAGACACGCAGAAGGACACAGGATGAAAATAGACAAACCAATGAAGAATAAAGGAAAAACACCGATTAAAATGGACAAATGTTACACAGGTGCACACAGAAAAAGGGTGGGAAAACAGACAAAGACAGGAGGTGGAAAGTAAAACGTGACACACAAGGATACACTTCAACATAAAATGGGAAATCAACTGAATTAAAACCACTAAATCCCAAAAAACAAAAAGCAGGCAAAGGAAAGCTCAAGGAAAAGTTAAAAAGAAATACTAAACTGAAGACAAAACAGAAGCTACGGAGAAAGCAGGAGACACATGAGATCTGGGGAACAGGCACAGGAACACAATACACTGAAGGCACCGGATGGAAACAGACAAATGTTTAAATTCCCAAGAGCTAATGAACAATTGACAGACAAGTGTACACAAAAAAGGGGGCGGGAAAACAGACAATGACAGGAAGTGGATAGTAAAACAGTTTGTACTCACATGGAGTATAAACTTTTCAACATGAAACACAAATAAACCACAGAGCTCTTTGCATGTGTGATCATGTGTTTCACGATCATTCCTATGCAAATCTGTACCATCACAATGTATTCTGCTGCAGTATGTTTGCTGCATGATAGCACTTTTAAACCCTGCGGACCCACTGATGAGTCAGTCAATGTGAGCTCAAGCTGTTCAGCCGAACATTGTTCAAACCCAGAGACATTTATTTCATATTCCAGCAGAGATCCTAAAGCCTCCAAAGAGACCAGTTTGCCAGGCTGAGTCTTTGAGAAATGTGTAAAATGATTATGCTCGAGACATATTTAAGAGAAGAGAAGAAAGAGTATTGGGTTGGATATATATTTTTTATGACTGCGACAGTGTGGAAAGAGACGAGTTTCCCAAACTTGAAGCAATCTACGTGTCTCGTGACCTGCCTGCTTTAAACCAAAGATTTGACACAAAACCATCTTCAACACACTTCAGAGATTTTGAAGAATCCTCAAAAAAATGGAAATAATAATCGTATAATGAGACTGCGTCTACGAGCGCACGTGCCGAGATCCTCACGTGCGCATTTCCCATGATGCCCGAGGGCCGAGCGGCATATGACAACAGGCAGAAGAGCTGACTTGGTCGTTCACGTCCCCTGCACTCTGCTATTCCTCTGTCTGCTCGCCTCCCTCCATCACCAATCATTCCTCCAAAGTCGAGTTGACGCCTTGTTTGCATCTCCTGGACTCCTGAAACTGACAGCTGAGTCACAGAGTCAGGACTCTGTGGCCGGATAATGACTGCAGAAGCCAAATCAAGCGGACGCAGGAAATACAGTAGTTTGTGCTGGACTTAAACAGCAGGCTCGGTTAATCCTCGGTCTGGTCCAAAAGCAGCATGCGACTGCAGCAAGGAAGGAAAAGCGAGGAAGGAATTTGACCTGGTTAATTGTTAGACTGTGAAAGACTAAAAATGTATCGTCCATCCGGGTAGAAAATGTCTGCAAGACATGCTCAAGTGCTTTTGATCCGGTCCTGATTGGACGTCAACAGACCTTATTCACACGCCGGCCATTTCTTCTTTATATCACGCTCAAATGTCATACTGTTGTGTTCCAGGTTTTAAGTCCTATAAACATAATCTGACACATTTGATCAGCAACTTTAATTACAACAGGTAATTAAAATTAGGAGGGACAAAGGGCCGTATTTCAAGGTAAAACAACATATTTGATAAGCTGTTAGCTAAAGTTAGCATTCAACCACTTACTTCCTAGCTAACGTTAACTGTCTGAACATGTTACAGGCACGACAGGAAAGGCGTAAAAGGTAAATGACGGTCAAAATATCAACACTCGTCTTGACACATTTATTTAAATCTGGAAGTCAAACACCGTAATGTTAGCTAGGAAGAAGTTCAATGCTAATGTTAGCTAAAGGGTTGTAAAGTTAAGGCCCCATGTCTCTCCAGATTTTCTACTACTATACATCTTTTGGTTGCTAATCAATCGGTTAGCAGAGAAACGGTAACAATTTGGTATATTTCCGACGTTCATACTACTTGCAACCACAAACAATTCAGCGTTACACTATTCCAACATTTGAGCTTGAGCTGAGCGTGACGTTAGAGGACAAATGGCCGCCAAGTGAATATGGTGCATGACACTGACTCTCAAAGCACAACTGTATTTGTAGTTTTCTAGCTTTGATTAAAGCACTTGAGTTAATGTAGGCACTAGGTGCAAATTGCTGTACTTGAACGGACAGCAGGATGTGACCAACCTGACTAACGAGAGTGTTTGTTCTGTGTGTGTGTGTGTGTGTTAGATAAAAACAGAAGGAGGACAGGTAGAACAGCGACAGAGAGAACTCCCAGATCAGAGCCCATCCACTGAAACAGACACTTCATAAAAAATGTTTTGACACCAACATCTGTTCGAGACGCCAAGCGTCAGCTGACGTCTCCTGATCTCCCGCAGCTGTCGCCTCCGCTCGCTATGTCGACGACTCAGGAGTTTCACTGGGGAACCGAAGCTGTGACTCTGAGACTGAGGTGACATCGCGCACTTCCAAATTGTCTTGTACCTGCAAATCTGATCAGGTGTCTGAGGTGCTGTCTCTCACCCTGCAGAGTCAGAGTGAATACACAATGCTGATCTTCGTAACCCACAAAAGACTCTTTTAGAGGCACTTTGTATGAAAAGTTTTCTCGTTGTTGCATTAATTAGTTAGTTGTAAAGCACCTGTTGGATGGTGGAAGAAACAGAAAGTTTCAAAATAAAATGTTTTAGCCTTTTTCCAGACTCATGCTGTTGTCACTAGGTCATATTTCAGCCCTCAGCACAGACACGAGAAACAGTAACTGATACGAAAGTAATCCACAGCTGTTCCCTCTCACTCAGACACCCACAACACAGGGGAAAGACCCCCGTGTCTCCCATCCTTCTCTATATAAACACTCCACCTCCAGTCCCTTCCTCTCTGTCTGCGTGTCACCGGGAGCTCTTATTGCATAAGCGCGCCGCCTCCGGCAGCATCAGGTCATCTCACTGCGAACCCTTCGAGACAGAAGCACAGAGCGAGGGAGGAAATGAGTGATGGTGTGAAAGTGAGGTGAGAATGTGAGGGAGAAGATGGTTAAGTATCCTTCATTATTGAGTGGAGGGAGGGTGAAGCGAGGGAGACGGCAGGCGTGATGATCACACCTGCGGCTGACTCATCCAGCCTCCGCCGTCCACAAATTAATCTGTTAAACGACGAGAGGCTCGGGGGTTGATTGACAGACGGACGGGCGCGTTCAGGAAACAGAGGGAACAGTAAGCATACAAAGAAATGTAATTCATTCATCTTGAACACTGGGATCATGTTTCTGCTCTGAAAAAGACACCTGACAAAATAGAAAATAAAAACCGAGGAAGTCTTAAAGACTTTAAAGAGATCTCAGCAAATCATTCTGACTCTTTATTCACTTTTATTCAGAGGACACTGGTGTCACAGTTACACAGGGAAGGTGAGGAACCAAATGCAGACACAGAGTACAAAATCTCTACAAAAAAGTCAAAATACAAAGTCCAAGCGACAGAAAGGCAGGCAAGGAAAGCCCTAAAAAAGCTCAAGCGAAAGACAAAAACTTACCAGAAAGGGGAAACAAATCAGGAACACAGAGAGCACATGATAATCGACGAACCAACAACGAGAGAGCAAACTTTAATAAAAACTAAACTAATGAGGGGATCAAGAGCAGGTAGTGAAAACGGAGCTGATGTGAGACAGAGCACAGGAACACAGACGAGGATATAACTTTAAAAAAAAAACAGGTTCTGTATTAGAAATCCTTTTCCATCTTACGCCTAGATTAATTTTCTGGCCACTTGGGGGCAGCAAAACAAGCTGTAAACACAACAGTGACATATTATTATCATATAAAGTTGGTATGCTGAATGTAAAGCTAGTCACCACATGAATGCGGGGCAGGACCGCCTTTGCCTTTGCGCCGGAGCAGCCGCGGCCATCGGCATTACGTTTTGGGTCATCCATCTGTCCATTAGTACGTCCTCGTCTTGTGAACGCGACATCTCAGGAGCGCCTTGAGGGAATTTTGGCAAAAAAAACGTCTACATGGATTGAAGGAAGAACTGATTGGAAGTGCGGCGTTTTCAAGTGGTATATTGTTGGATCCGCGGTCCCAAAGACATCCAGATCATTTTCCATTAAGTAGCAACTATAAACAACACAGGAAAGGACTTGAGTTTGTTCATTCATTTAGCCTATAATGGAGACATGAAGCCAGATAGAAATGGTGGGTTGCCAGTCAGTCTTCATTGTCCTGGGACAACCATGGTACCATCATCTGTAGCCATAATACGTTACAGCAAACGTTATCCAAAAATGATCTATTACCAGTTTATAACAGCAATATATCATAAATTGCAATGAATCTACCGGAATTTCTTGAGATTTCGGTGTCTTTTCCACATCATTCAGGCAGAAATACAAAAGTTGGAGGATGTTGGAGATACAGCAGAACTTTGCTTCCCACCTGTTTCGAACACCTCCACTGCTGGATAATCAGCGGGGATAAAACCAACATTTTGATCGACGCACTGAGGCGGACAAGGAAATAAATAACGCTGATCATGATCCTAAAAAATTGAAAGCGTGTAAACTATAGTTTGGCATCTACTGTCAGCTGTACAGTGTTTGAAGCCTTTATGCCTCTTAGCTTTGCAAACTGAACGCCCGCCAAAACAAGAGGAGGCCACGTACGAGAGAGCTGTCTCAGATAGCTTTAAAAATGTGGTTTTGAGGTCTTCTTCCTGAAAGTTATTCGGCAGCAAGCAGCCGGTCTGGAATTCAGATGACAAAAGATGAGCCCAGGTAGTGTTTAGTGTTACTGCCGGCGTGTGAGTTTTGGATGGGGGATAATTGTGGTTTTTGCTGAAGAGCTTCCATTTCTCCTCCCGTCTGCTTGAATATTTTATGGTAATTACTCTGAGGTATTCATCAGTGGGAAGCCGAGAGAGAGAGGGAGCAACAGCCTGCAGCAGATAACAAGACACCAGATCTCTTCCACCAAGCTCACCTGCGTGTGTGTGTGTGTGTGTGTGTGTGTGTGTGCAGGTCGGTGTGTGAAAGAGCGTTGAGGGTGTCCCCAAAGACAGTATGAATCTTTGTCTCCGCAAGCCCCCTGCACCCCAGAGAAGAATAGGGTCAGACTGAGATTCAAGTTCACTGCCATCAAGGACACATCCACAGCTGTGATCACCACACACACACACACACACACACACACACACACACACACACACACACACACACACACACACACACTCAGCATGTCACGCGCTTTCAGTCCGTATTCAAAGGGAGTGGTCTTCGGGGAGAGACAATAGCAGCGCATGCATATATTTGGACATGTAATGAGGGCACAGCCCACCAATTAAGAAGGAGTGGTGTGTGTGTGTGTGTGTGTGTGTGCGTGTGTGTGTGTGTGTGTGCGTGCGTGCGTAAGTGTGTGTGTGTGTGTGGACCACTAGTCCCGGCAGGGGATGGAGACGAAACCCAGCGGAGGGGAACCGACCCCATTCAGAGCTGGTAATCCAATTCTGAAAGCTGTCTTTCAGAGGAGGAGGAGGAGAAGAGTGTGTGTGTGTGTGTGTGTGTGTGTGTGTGTGTGTGTGTGTG
>OMLP01029746.1:9770-19808 GCA_900302685.1 Spondyliosoma cantharus
TTTGTAAAGTTGTGAGATTAAAACGTGGATTTATCAACTTGGCTGCAGCAGCTATCAGCAGAGCCTACGTTTTCGGAGAAAAAAAATAATAAAAAATGAATTTAATGTATTTCTATGTCCCCGTAAAGCACTATGGAGGACTTGTGTCTGAATGGTTCTGTATGAATAAAATAACCAACCCTTCCATCATTAATGCTGCAAGTAGGTAAAGATTATTTTAATTTTGATTGAATAACCTCAAAATGTGATAACCCAATTAAATGTTGAATCCTTCGGTTTATAAAATGTTAAAAGAACAGAGTACAAGACAACTGTCACAATAACAAAATGCAGAAAAAACACTCACATCCTCATATTTAAGAGGCTGGAACCAATGACTGTTTTGCATTTAGGCTTGATAAAACCCTTCATCAATTAACAGTCTATTAACTATGGCTTGAAAGTTGAATCACAAGAAAGCTTATAGAAACTTCTTATAGGTAAGTGTAGTTTACGGATTTCCACTGAAAGCCTACACCAACAGTGAAAGTGAAAAATGAAAGTGCGACTAATACATCATTTTATACACTGTTCTACTTCTTCTGCCGTTAACTGAGGTGTTAAAAGCAAAGCAAATAATTGAACTGTTATTCTGTCATTACAGCATCGCTGCGGAACATTTTAAAGAAACGGGATGACACCATGAGAGAAACTGCTCAGCAAGTGACGCCTTCCAGTCATACACGTTCAACACGGAGACATTCATGTGAATACAGGGTAACACAATGTTGCTGAAAGCGGTCCAGGCTCTTTGATGGCACATCGACAACTGAATATCCCTACTGGGCATTTCTGCTCCTCATTTTCGGCTTTCTCATAGATATTGAAAAAAAAAAAAAAGAGAGCATGCATATTTATGACCACTTCCCTACACATACGTTTAGCCCGAGGAGACAGAAACATAAGCCAACACGGCAGTTTGGATACATTGGTAAGTGGAGCAGTGGGAGGGCAGTACTGCTGGCATAGAGAAAAGGAATTACTGGGTCAGAGAATAAATCAATAACATGAACATAAAGAAACCAATATGTTATGATATTCTACTGATGAAAGACTATTTTAAATGTACACAGGGCAGGATTTCCCTTCAGGCTTGTGATGATTAAGCTACACTGGGTTTATACACTTAATGTATTCACTTGAACCCAAATTCGATATAAACCATCACCTACTGAGTGGGCCTGGCCTCCTTCAGGGCCCTGAAATCCATCTGAAGCACACGGTCGCACTATAAAAAAAAATAAAAAATTGGGGTGTTGATCTGGAAATAAGCTCATTTTCTTTAATTCCTTGAGTGCCGTCTTCTTCATATTCTCAAGTGACACCAGTCACGCGCTACATGACGGGAACATCAATCTGTTATTACAGTTGAACAAATAGCCTGTGAGCCTGAGTGCCTCAATGACTGTGTTTATAGAAAAATCACTGCCATTAAGGATGATGAAACATTAAAAGCTCCACAGATGCTGAACCGAGTGGTTCGCGAGCAGGTGTGTGTCAGCGGGGGTTCACATGTCTGTGGCATGTAGGGGGAAGGTGTCAGGGTGAAGTATGTGCGTACGTTTGTGTCAAATTGATCTCCAACAACTTTTCCTGGACCCCAACATTGAAGAGTTAAACATCCAAACAAGGGACGCAGCGATTCAACCGATTTCACGACCAACTGCGGTTAAAAACATCGCTGATTTGTAACTGTGAAGGCTCGGCTATGTCCCGTCACATCTTGACATGTAATAGAGGGTAGAGTATATGTAGTAAATGTCCTGTATGTCTAACTGAGAAGTTTGTTCGGAAATCTCCCCTCGCTGATTCTCAGAAGATTAGCCGGGCTTTGATATCGACTGAAATAAAGCTTACAAAGAGCCGGAGAGACAGACGAATGAGCAGAGGGGGTGACAAAGAGAGAAAAAGATGGGGGTGGCTGAGGGATGGAGAGAGGAGGAAGGGAGGGATTAAAGGAAAAGGAGGGATGGAGACTTCAAAGAAGTTCCAGACATGGAAGGTGCCGACTTCAGCACAGTTTATCCCTCTTTCCCCCCGACAGCAAGAGCCGGAGTGTGAGGAAGGACTACAGCCAGCTGTGTCCTGTTCCCAGTTCACAGCTGCACCAGGTGAGGAGAGAAAATCGGAGAGACAGGGCAAACTACCATGTTGTTGCACCTTGGAAACACTCAATCCCAAATCCCTTATCATGATTGGACCTGTGAGATTTCTGAGACTTTTCTATACACAGCTGGAGACGAAAGACAGAAGTCTACACCCTGGAAACAAATCCCGGACAGTCTGTGAAGCTAAAAGACAGAGCAATCAACTGAATGACTTGTTGACTAATATGTCTGTACTTCAAGGAATAGGTTCAGCAATTTAAATACACTTATTGGCCTTCTTGTCAAGATTTAGATGAGAAGATCAATGTCAATCTCATGCTTCTGCATCGAGTACCACCAACAGCCAGTTAGCCAATTTAACATAAAGCCCAGAAATAAGCTCTGTTCAAAGGTTAAAGCTCACTAATTAACATGATACATCTCATTTATGAAAATGTCTGTTTTAATGGGTACTTTGTGCCAGATTACAGCATGTCTTGGCCGGGGGAGTAACTTTATTATCTAAACTAATTGGCTGCTGGCTGTAGCTTCAGATTTTGCATTGAGACCATGGACACGGGAACTAGAGGGGTGCTGAGGGGGCTGCAGCGATAAATGATAGATTATGTGATGAAGACATGTGGACGAGCGAGACACTAACATCCGTCTCTGGTGATCCGATCACAAGGTGACAGCTCAGCGGTAAATGTTATCTTTGAGGCCTCTAACAGAGTGCCCGAATCAGAAATTCCCTATCAACTATCGATTTCCTTTCACATCGACATCATTTGGCGTCAAGATTAACTTTACTGACTTGGTGTATGTGACTCCTAAACATGAATATCGTTTGAAAGCATGAAAGATGAAAGATGGAAATAATTATAATCTTCATGCTCTTCTGCTAACCTTCATCTGCTGCCTCCTGTCTCTAGATATCAATTATACTGTACATGGCAAGTCGAAGCACAAACTGTATAATGTCAGGGTCTGCGCTGATTACATGTATTCAGCATATACAGCATTCATCATTAAATGGATACTTTTGGCCACTTCCTGTAATCTAACAGTGCCGCCGAACAGCTCTCTGCAGTGTGTGTGCGTCACTTAACAGATATGTTCTTATCTTCGGCGACCTGCATGCAGCCCGTGTGCATGTATGTATATGTGTGTGTGTGTGTGTGTGTGTGTGTGTGTCATCACACCCTTCAGCAGCGGTGTGCAAGTGAGTGCTTTGTGGTTGTAGGAGGCCACCTCTGACCGCGCAGAGAGGAGCAGCAACTTTGAAGCCTCAACTTGGTGATGAATTTGTTTAAATCCCTGACGTACGAACACCCCCTCGCTCCATTATCTCAGACTCGTCTTCCTCTCCGTCCCTGTCCTCTTGGCCTTGCATTTCGCTCTCATTTCCCCACTTTCATCATTTTTGCATCTCTACATCTCTCCACTTGTTCTTGTTTTTGTTCTCTCCCTCGCCGTCCTCAGTTATACAACGCGTGAAACATCTTTCCTGTTCATTTCTCCAGACTGCCCTGATGATTCATGTGTTTTTCGCTTTTTTTCTACATATTACATCACGCGGGAGTGGTGTCCTTCATGATTGATGTATGGCCCGAAAAAAACATTACTAATCCATATGACACTTTTCCTTGAAAAAAATTCAGTTGCATAAAATAATTTCTTTGATATTAAGGATCATTTTTAATCACTCTGGATTGTAAACTATGTTTGCAACTCAATTATTTTCATTGTTGATTGAGCTTTTGATTATTGTTTCGATTCACTGATTGGTTGTTTTGTCTAGAAAACGATCGTGTTTCCCAAAGCCGACAACCCAACAATATTAATTTTTTTCTAATCACAGAAGAGTAATGAAACCAGAAAAATATTCATAACTAGGTACCTTGGATCAGAGAATTTGGATTTTTCTAAAAAAAACATCATCACTCAAACTGACTAATTAATTATCAAAATAGTTTGAGATTCATTTAATAGTTGAAGTTAATTGATTAATAGTCGCAACTCTGTGGTAAAAAATATGTTATGCAGGACACATAGATTACAGAGAACATAACACTAGAGTCATTAAAGATGAACTCTAATTAAAACTCGTTTTCAGCACAGCTCTATCTCAGCTTCCCTGATTTAACGGCTTTACTGTACGCGGCACGCAGCTGACAAGCTCTCGCTCGTGTCTTTGTTTCACTTTAGCCCACTCTCCTCTCTTCATCCTTGTTTTCTCTGTCATCATCAGTTATGCAACTAGTATTGGAGGCACTCGTTGCCAGGAAGTGGAGTGATGCCATATGTAGGTGGGTAAGAGCCCGTGTGGGTGCAAAACTGTCCGTCCACGCTCGTCGAGTGTCAGACGTACAAGTTCTACAAGCGGTTACAGCGAGCATGAGCAACTCTCCCGGAGCTGGAGAGGAGAGGAAACAACGTACTGAGCTGTGATATAATGACAAGAACGAGCCAGGAGCTGAAGCCCTGCCAAAGAACTGAGAGAGAACTGGATCGTAAAAAAGATGATTCCTACGCTTCAAATATGATTTTTGATCAGCAAAATTAAATTAATAAGATTTTATGTTCTATAATGTAGTCAGTAGATGAGGAAATTAACTTTATTTCATGTCATTTCCTGGAGCTGGCTCACCGAGGAAGAAGCTAACACAGAGTAAACCAGCCTTCTTCCTACATCTAGCAGTTACATCAGGTCGAATATGTACACTTTCCTGGAGGGCTTTTCCATTAGCGCCAGCTGAAACCATGCTGTGTTGATCTGGGTTTCCATTACCAACATAAATGTGGCGAGTTGTGCCGAGTCACACCAGAGACGGACCATCTCTGGAGTACTGACTGCCCCCCAAGCGGGTTGAGTTGATGTCGGATAGGCTTCATCCTCAATCAGAGACTAATGGTGACTTCCTCTCCCCTTTTTTAGATCAATGTCTTAGTTTTTTTTCCACCAATAAGTAGCTACAGTAGGAGCGACTATAGTGAACAACTTCAGGCAGGTAGCCTTGCTGTAATGGAGATGTAAATCCCTGCCGTGCCGAGCTGATACATCGAGTTAAACCAAGCCAGCCGAGTGTATGAAATAACCCTACGTTAGGGTCTCCTCCTCAGCTTGTTGTGTTATTAAAGCTGATCCGATGCTGATTGCTTGTTTGCACAAGATGTCATCTTTTCAGTTGCTATGATCCAAACAGCAGATGAAGGGCAGGAAGTGTTTTGTACTTGTAACACACAAGGTCCCCAGACGACCTGCACCTCTCTCCCTGAGCAACTTAGGAAAAGGATAGTCGATAGATTTTCATTGTCATTATTTTATTTACAGCTAAGGAGCTATCCTTATGCTGCCCAAGGCTACACTTCAACAGATCAAGTATTATTTTATAGAATACAAGATGGGCCTGGTTTTGTAACCAGTGAATGATTCATTTACAGATTATTTTAGTCTGAACTCTCTGTTGTGTAAGAATGACACAACATGGAGGCAAATAACTGCTCCGTTGTTCTCAACCTACAGAGAAACTATGCAACCACTGCTGAGAAAGAAGCATGTTATAAATAGTTTTTGACACATTATTAGTGACATTTCCGATGCAACCTACTCACATCCCCTTCCCGTCAGTGCTGATTGGCACATTGGTTTTCAGTATCATCACGCTTGTGCTTTTTTTTGGAAGCGTTTCCGCTTTTATTGATCTATGTGTAAGTGCGCAACGTTATCAACGTTATTACTTCTTACCATGGTCACTCTCTGTCCCAGATCGTCCCCAGTACCTCCGTCTCCGCTCGGGAGTGTGAGTGTGCCTCTCAATCACCGCAGCAATAAATCGAGTGTTACTGACTGAAAGGGGAGAGAACACACAGAGGCCGCGTTTAGTAATTAGATACATGCCCTGACACACTGTAAATAAAGACACCATCATACAAACGCTTTATTTAAAGCTACAACAAGGAACTTTCATTTTTTGTTGATTCTCCCATTGGAGAAAAGATGACCAGGTTGAAACAAAAAGTACGTTTTTCCTACTGTATTGTACCAACAGACTACAGAGCAGCTTCTCTCCTCAGGACATGAGACAGCTTAAGCCAGTAAGACCAAGGGTGCCATTGTTTGAAAACACCTTATAAAAGCTGAGGAGTTTTCTGAAAAACTTGTCAATATTCACTAAAACATTTCATTTCTTGGCCTCTGAAATAAAAACATTCAAGAGCTATCACCTTTGCTCAGATGTTCATTACAGAATTACAATGCTTTTTCAGTATAACGGGTTGAATCATCCTCAGCACTCTACCACAAAAAAACTTTTTGGAATTGTATGACTTATCTAACCCGAATAAGTCAGAATCAGCCCCTGTCACATGCATTAAGAGTAACTACAATAACTGTGCAGTCACAGCCAAACATCTCGCTCAGGATCTTGCTCATTTGTGTGTCATATAGAGGCAACAGTATTTGACTGAGACCGTTTCATAACCAGTTAAAAGTTCCTTGTCGCTGGTTTAAATGTTCCGTAGCGATGAGATATCAAACGACACTCACTGATTCCCCTGTCCTCGTGGCTGTCCTCGTCTCTCTCGTCTCTTTCGTTATCCAGGTTGGACATTCTCACCGACATTTCTGGAGCAGCACGGAGGTAAAGGGAATGAGAAAAAGGCAAAGATGAGGAATAATATGTGGACAGGGTTTCTCTATCCAAAACCAGGATTTTCTTATGGATCTGAGATCAGTATCAGGGTGACAGCTGAAATTGCCTTTTGCCCAGATAATGATAATAAGTGTTCAATTTGTAAAACAGTGCGGACGCACATGCTGCACTGCTTTCATCCTCTTATTTGATTGTGTGTGCGAGATGTTGGTAGAGCTGCAGAAGAGACTGAACATGCCACACACGCACGCACACACGCACGCACGCATGCACACACACACCACACACACACCTTATGAGCCAATTCCTCAGCCTAATGCCTCGTGATAACGCAGCCACGCTCGCCGCCATCAATCCCAAGTTGTTTACCAAACGATCAGACTGAAAGTGACTTGGACTCAAGAGTTTTAATGAGGTTGATATCTTGTTTGATGTTTTTGTCAATACCGCTGAGTGATTACACAAATCACGCAGCAGAAGCAGCCGCCACGCGATGCTAATGTCAGCTGTTTAGCTCAAGCAGCACTTGACACGCCGCTCGTTCATCACGCCGCTTTAAAAACTTTGTGTCTTCCTTTGATATTTAAAGAAATGTCAGATGTGAAGGTTAATACAAGCAGCTGGCTTTTACAGAGTTACTCCTGTAGTTTACTTGAGGCCAACCAGCCGGCAAATAACTAAATAATCCACCACAAATGCAGAAAACAATGCTCTCGGGTTCATTCTGAACATGGCGATGATGTGCGTTATTGTCAAAAATGACTTAATTAAGCGAACAATTAATAAAATTAGCATCCATCCATCAGTCCTACCCTGTGCTGCCAGTGGCGACATGTGCTGGTGCGATCGCCTGTGGATCTGGTGTCTGTATGCGTACACAGCCAGCACCAACACCATGATGCATCCCATAATGCCCCCAGCGACTGGACCCACAGGGGCGCTCTTGATCATGTTCAGAGACGCCACCTCTTCATCTGTGGAGGAAAGACAGAGGAAGAAAAAAAAAAAAAGAGGCAAAAGGATGGGCAGAAGGTCGTTTAAAATACACAGGATTTCAGACGGCTGAAGATGTGACAGCAAGCTAACATGAGACATCTCGGACTCTGATCCTAAATCATGCAGCGACCCTGAGACATCTTCTACTTCACATCTTCTCTTTCATCAGTGTGAAATGCTGAACAATTATTCAATGGCAGGCAGAGGGCCAATTCTCTGTTTGAAAAAGCTGATAACAGAAGCAAAGAAAAAGCAGCAGAAAAGTTTCAATTAATCTGAAATGCTTTTGATTTCCAAAGAAAGAGCATTTCTACTGGCCCCAAGACCCTGGAAATAAGGACACTTTTTTCTTCTGCTGCTGGTTTGTTTTCTGTACTCTGGCTGATGAGATCCAATAAAGTCACCGAATAAAGGACCTAGTTGTTCCATGTCTTTACAGCGACCACTTCTCTAGAGGTTGACTAAATCCACAGCCACTCACCTAGCAGTCCCATGCCGTCTGCATAGGGGCTCTTGGCACCGACGATGCCCCCGAAACACTCCTTCTGCAGGGCACAGTACGGCTTGTCCAGATGAGTCTTACCATCGCTGTCCACCATGCACCACTCACAGTCCAACACGCCGAAACAATCACTGGAACAAATCACAGAATACAGAGATCAGCATTAAACTGATTGCTTTTGTTATTGTCTAAACAGCATTTAATTAGTAGCTATTTATTAGCTTGTTTTGATTTTGTTCTTATTGAGTTTTTTTTTTGTTATCCAGCTCTGTATCAGGACAATTTTGGAAGTATGTGCAAATGAACACTATTTATTTACATGTAGTGGAAAGCATGTGATATTAAAAGCTTGTTAAAGTCGAGTACAGTAGATTTGCCGTCGCACGTACAAAGCCATGTTTTTGCGCTGAATGTGAATAAAAATGAAATAGAAATCATTCCTATAGTGACCTACAAATAAAAAGATATGAAGGGTGGGAGACCTTTCCCGTTTGTTACCACTGGGTGGAGCTGTTCTGCTCATAACATTCTCACGGCCCTATGACCTATTAGTAAATAGGTCCCACAAACCTCATGATAGATTCATGTGTGTGTTGCAAATGTCTGTGTTGATACAAACATCACACATGCGTTGGTTTCTTATCATCACACCCGCTAATGTGCACTTTACAGGTGTGTAGTTTAGCGTGGTTACCTGCTGGTGTATCTCTGACTACAGCGAGTGTTGATGCACTGGGGCAGGGTCTCGTGCAGAGCGGGATCAATCACGTTCAGACTGACGGGTTCCTGATGCACCTCGCAGCTGGGATTCCTGTACGCAACACACACGAGGTGAAAATACAGCAAGGTGCAGGCACAGTTCATTGCTTCGGTCAAAAACTATTCATTGGCTGACAACCTCCATCCAGACTAGCCAAAGAAACGCAAATACAGTGAAATTGACTTAAAAAGGAAATCAAAGCACGAGCCCTCAAAAGGAATGTCATCAGCACGTCAATTTATGCAAAGCACCTCTTAAAAGGACAAACAGCAATGCTGCTTGACACAAAGCACAGAGGAGAAATCTGACAGGGAGGAATGATAATTGCATGTCTTCCTGAAATCAAGAAGAAACTGGCATTTGAAACATTGCCGTGCTGTCAAAGGCTGCTGACGGCTGATGAAAGGAGATGGGAGAAACAAGAGAGAGAGACGTGAGAGACAAGATCAGGACGGAAAGGACAAAAGAGATAGTATGAAAGAAAAAGAAGATATGGAAACACCCTCAAACATTTACACAGCAGAAAGTGTCTGCAGGAGCACGTACACATCTGCAGTTAAAATGATAACAACAGGACTGTAACAGGGACTGTTGTCAGCCTGGACATCTGAATACACGACTATCATGTTCAAGAACTAAAGAACAAGAATTTGGCAAATGTGTCATCTGACATTGAATGTTAAGTGCTAAATACTGCTGACAGCAAGTAAAAAAAAAACAACAACTTTTAGAAATTATATTGGAGATATTTCACATATTAACGATGCAAATAGTAAAAGCATAAATAGTGCAACGATGTACATTTTTAATGTGATTTTTAACTTAAGGCAAAAGGTTAATGGTCATCGCCTGAAAGATAATTAGAAGAGGAACTGAGAGGAACGTTCTTATTCGTCTCTTTCCTTATAGCTAATTCACGTCATCCTATGGCGGGTCGCCCACAGTTGGCCCAACATAACTTTTGATCCTCGTAGCATTTTTGCATCTTGATAAGAAAAT
>OMLP01029746.1:26538-38991 GCA_900302685.1 Spondyliosoma cantharus
CCCGCCCCCTCCCCCTCCCTCCTTCACACCCTCAAGCCTCACCATTGTCGGCGGGTCGGGTCGAAGGCTTTGTCCATCAGTGATCCTGGATAAATCCGGAGCACCCCACTGGGCGTTGCTATGTAACGGCGCACAATGTAGCAGTTGAGGCTACTCATTTCCATTAGTGTCATCCACTCATCCGTGACGTGACTGGTCGCCATAACCTCGTTCCTGACAGAGGACTGCAGAAGGGAGAGAATGAAGGGAGGCAGAGAGAGAGAGAGGAGAGGGACAGTGAGGGAAGAGGAGGTAAAAAGAGACGAGGAAGAAGTGGAGAAGAAGGAGAGGAGAGTCTTAATCTGCGGTTGGCCTGAAATGTAAGTTGGCGAAAACTTTTGGCAAGTTTGCCTCCAGTTTCCATCAACCAAAAGCCTCCCTCCACCTAAACCTGAAGGCTAATTATCATTCTACTGTATTGCTGCTAAAGATAGTAATTCTTACTTTTTAAGATTTACTATGAAAGTATCATCAAGAAATCATAAATAGCACAGCTCAGAAAACCATTTTTTTAGGATTAAATGGGTCCCGATTAGCCCTGAAGCTCTGAAAAACACCCTGAAAAATCACATCTCAGTACGATTTTTCAGAGAGGCTTCAAAGTTTGAAAGGGGTGATGAGGTCACTGGAGGGGGCCTTTAAGACTAGCCTGGGAATCAGAGCTGGGACCGAGGCTTAGAGTTCAAACTCTAACCCCCTACTCCCCCCAGGACAGGAATGCACACACACTGCCAAAACCACGTTGGGGTTTGTCCCCTTCTTAAAGATGCAGAGCTTCATTTCAAATCTGTGAATTTTAGCTGTGATTTAAAGCAGCCTGACAGGATGTTTGCCAGATATCACAACTAATAGATTTAAAATTGCATTTTACGCTTCTTCCATCTTGGGACCCATTAGAGTATGCATATTTGTGTACAGGAGGGCGTGTGTTTGTCAGGTAAACAGCATCAACTCTGTGTGCGTCTGTGGGCTGGTCTTAGCCGTGAGTTCCCATGCTTGTGTACCTTGAGGCCAGGGTTGGCTATGAGCCTGGTGTTATCACTCAGGTAGGCGGTGTAGTGCTCCACCATGCGCTTTGTCTCTGGCTGGCTGAGGTGCTCGTAGGGAGAGGAGAAACTACCAGCTGCCAGCATCACAGTGGGGGACTCTGGGAAAGAGACAGAAAGGGGAGAAAGGAACGGTCAGAGATGCTAATCAAAGTTTTTTCTGGATGAAAATAAAAGTTTGCAGACTAATTCTTTTGTGACTTTCTTAAATGTATTGTCATTTACTCCACTGCTGTCGATTTGGTGCGTGTCTTACCGACTGTGGCGAGCTGTTTGAAGTGCAGGCAGGAGCTGGGCTGACCCAGCAGGTCCAAACGATGGTACAGTAGCTTGGAGCTGGGAGCTGTGTTCAGGTTCTTCAGCTGCTTCACCGGGATCTCCGGCTGCACGTACACGATGCACAGGATGAACGACGTGTCCTGAACCTGCAAGACAAGATGGGGAGTGGAGGACAAGGCTCATGGATTCAGTATTTCATCACCGTTCATGCGGTGGCGTAAGGAAGGAAGGGGGTTGGTTAACTGCAAAATGGACAGGAAGTGAGCTTAAACGCTCACAGCAGCTTTAATGCTTCTTTTAATTTCAAATGTTGAAAGATTTTTTAGGTTTCCACGATTTTTCAGAGATTATATCTGAAGTCAAGCATATTCCTGACCTTGAAAATATACCACTTAAATCTAAGCATTCTCCAGTCTTTCAAGACTTTGTGCATATTAGTGGAATCAATTCATCGTAGGCTGTAGTATTTTAATGGAATACTCCAGAGAGTGCTGCAGAAAGCAAAAGAGGTTGCTGAGAAAGATGAAAAGTGAGCTTATAAATAAAATACTGGTAGCTGATGTAATTTATACACTCCGCTGCTACATGCTATTTACAAGCTGGAAGCCAGAGTCACCGTGACATTACACTCACTCCCCATTCCTACCAGCCCTCTTGTTCAGTGTTCAGTTTTTTCAAAGGCTGCAGGCGTCTCCCCGAGAAGATAAATGTGTCCGGCTCAACATCTGCTTCCACACCACTGATTCTAAATAAACCACGCAGGGTTAGAGATTTTATTGTTAAATCCTTTCAGGAGGACCCCGGAGCTTCTCGTGAATGAACAGTGTGCGATGGTCACAATGAAGTCCTGGACATTATCTGGGTGTACGAGAAGAGAGAATGGCTGTGGGAAACGACAGACTCTTCTCAGTTTTTCTTCCTAGGTCAGTTTGTGAAGTTCATATTAAAAAACAGACAGCTGCCAAACTCATGGCAAAGGTGACGTGTTGGAACTCCAGCGCCTGTGTGAAAAAAACCAACCCCAAAATGTCAAAAGCTTTTAAAAAAGGCAAAAAGTGAAAAGCCTGAATTAAGTGTGATATTTTTGCTCCTGCCAAGAACCTAAATGTCAGAAGGCTAAAAAGACTCAATATGGCGTGATGTTATTGCTGCTCTGCTGCCATCCGTTCCCTGAACACGACATTTCTGGGCCGCAGAGGAAAAGCAGATTCGAGGGACAGGGACAGTTTCTGGGTGTGGGAGCGCTCGGTTTTTATTACACCGACTAAATTTAAGGTGGTGGAGGTTTGGGGAAGACATAGAGGCCGGGCGCATAAATCTCTATACTGCTTTCAGACAGCGGCACAGTAATGATAAAGAGTTGAAGACCGAAATGGAATAGATAAAGAGGAAGTATATGAGCTGGTTATCCTCCCGCCGCGACAATGGCTGGTGGGCCTGCAGCCAAAGATCATCGTGAGTCTCTGCTCTGACTCGGTGCTTTGTTGTGCTTTAAATATACGATGCCTTCACTTCCAGTTACTCTGGACAACTGGCAGTCAAATGAGGGGAAAAAGAAGCTTCACGTGTTTTGATTTACAATTATTCTCTGGCAACAAATGATTGCATCCTCTTACATCATTTATTTGACTCTTCTTTGGAGAACCCCGAGTTTCTCTGGGAAACTTTAAAATGATCATGAATTATAGAGAAAACATGATGCTACGACTCAAATAATGTATGTATGTATGACTAAATATGTATGCAAATCACTCTTGATCAGACCTTAACATTATATTCATTCATATTCTGCTTACATGTTCTTCTTTTGGTGCATCTCCTAACGTAATGTTTGTTCATTTTAGATTCATATACTTGAGCAACAACCCTGCGCAATTATCCAATGATGGCGAAAGGTGTATAAAGATATTTCAACTCAACTCTCTCGCTCTTTTCCTCAGCTTTTGATTCTTGAGCTGCTGTAACAACACATCTGGGGTGGAATCAACAAAGTTTATCTGATGTCACTTGAGGGTGTCCGGACTGTGAAGGTAAATGTCCCCACTGAACACGTGTCACCTACCAGTTTCCAGGCGTAGCTGACGTTGTATGCGTCTTTGCTGTTGTCTCTGAGCCTGTTGGTGTGCCAGGACAGAGAGGAGTTGACGGGCACAGCAATGACCTGACTGCCCAGAGGGAGGCTGCAAGAAATGCACACAATCAAACAACACAAAATAGACACACTGCACTACAAGAGTATCCACGGCTGGAGGAATCCTGTTTTTTAAACTCTTTTTGAACTCGACAGTTATTTAAGTTGTTCCTCGTCCTTTCTTACTTGAGTATGTTCTGTCTGACAACAGGGAATCCTGGGATGTTCTCGTAGTGGATGATGTCAGTGTGCAGGGGGGGTTCGGTCATCAGGTAGGGCCGTGTCAGTGACGGATGCATCAGGGTGTAACCTGGAAAAATCAGACAAGAGGTTGACGAAAGCAATATCATCAATCAGCGCTTGTGAATATAAAGACATACAGAGACCAATCATGGAAAACTGAATCACCAGAGAGCAACATGATTACAACTGTTACAGACCGACAGGGAATTCTGCGGTCACTGTCAAACCCGACCATAGAGAAGAAAGTGAAGTCATGTTGCACATTTAACTCAAGCTATCATTATCATCTAACATCAGCTCTGTCATTGTTTTATACAAACAGGACACAAAGCTGTGAATGTTTTGAAATTTGGAATTAACAACAGTCAATAAATGCAACGCAGAATAGGGACGTCATGAACAGGCATCATTGTACGTATGTAGCTGAGGCCCCCATTTACTAAAAATGCACGCCTGTGAAATCCTCGTCTCGTCATGGCTGATATATGCCCCCAATGACATCATGGTATAATGACTTACTGCTACCAATAAGTTAATCATTGTGTCTGAATGTGGCCGAGTCTAAATGCCACTTCATATCCCATTCACCTATTCAGGCAACCAGTGCAGCAACTGCTCTGAAGTTAGTCCAACAGAAAGTCTAGCCAAGATACAGCCGCCTCCTTATCAAACCCTGTTCAGGGAAGCATGAAGGAAAGATAAACAGATTTAAAGTTAGGAAAACACCTCCTGCCTCTGTGCTGCTCTGCAGCGTAGAATTGCAAATTGTATCGGCTGTTTGTCAGACTTAAAACATTTAGAATTTTTATGCTTGTAGCCTTTCCAAAAAACAGCTGAGGGTGGAAGACTCTGCTCACTACCCGAGAATCTTAAATTCCGCTGAGAAAGACAAATGCATCGACGGAGGCTCGGTATCAAACAGTATCAGGCGGTGCTGAGGAGTGTGGTGCTGTGATAAACGCAGCTTCTAACAGCAGCAGTAATCATTCTGGGGAGATACTAAAAGCCCTCGGGACGCAGGATTGGGAGTGAAAGCCCATCTGTTTTGAAAGAAAAGAAAAAAAAGAAATTGTGTTTTTCATTTTTACATGGTTCTAAACCTCAAAGAGTGAGTGTGCGGGTTTTGTCAGAGGAGCAGCAGGTGGGAACGTCTCACACTCTTTATTAAGAATCCATCTGCTGTATTACACAAGGCATCGCTGTCCTCATGAAGTGCACAGGGAGAGGACCACAACACTCAGATAAATATTTTCACTTTGCTCATCTGCTATTTTTAGCTGCAGGTCCAGAAGCCTCTGGTCATCGGTGTACTCACCTAATCATATTTACCTACACTCTCATCGACAGCAGACGATTTAAATGCCAGGTAATAACCTTAATTGGACTCATTTGTCAATGTTGGCTGAGCTGCAGCACGAATAAGCTGTAATTTGATGGCATATTTATTACAATAACAAACATTTCAGAGGCAAGAAAAAGAGACTCATTGAGTGGCGGTGCAGAGGAGCAGAACTCACACAGCTGCAAAAATTCATGTGGTATAATTAAGTTTAATAGTGAAAATTTCTGATGCGGAACACTTATGCAAGTAAATATCTGTCTCTGTTCTCTCTTCACCTCACCTCTCACCTCCGTCCCTAAATATTTCCCCTGTCCTCCAGACATCACGCAGGCTTTCATTTAGACTTCATCTTGTTCCAGCTTGTTTTAATTATGCCTTCTTCTTGCCTCATGTCAGCATGGCACTGCCTCCCAGGCCCCCCAATCAAACACAAACTCAGTCTGGTTGTGTTGTTTGTTAGCAGTCATGATAGACATACCTGACCTCCCTGTCTCTTAGATTAGACTTAACTTTTTAGATAAGACTTAAAACTTGAAGTTTGTTTGTTTTTTAGGTTGATGCCGATTACGATATTTGTGTTCTTTTGTTGCAGTGATCCCTCAATTTTGGATAAAAGACAGATATGGAACAGAGGCAGGAGATTCAGCTTTTTCTTTCAATAGTTTCCAGGTCATGTGACCCACTGACTGAAATTCAGTGCAGAACTGTCTTTCTATACTGGTTGAATTAGACATACCCATTTTTATTGGATTTTAGTGGAACTTCTATTTTTCATGAATTTAAACAAAATCTGGATTTTTTTCATGAAAATCTGATCCTTTTTTTTCCATAGCTTCCAGGTCATGTGGCCCTTGTTTCAAATTTAATACAGAAATGTCTTCCTATACTGGTTGAATGAGACACGTCTCTTTTTATTGGATTTTAGTGGAACATCAGAATATTCCTTTTGATACTTAGTTACATTTACAATCAGATACTGTAAGACTTTTACTCAAGTACCATTGGAACGGATGACTTTCACTTTCACCAAGGTAATATGTTAAAGTGAGTACTTTTTACAACACCGCTCAAATGTCCGCAATAGAAAGATACTAATTTTACCATCACAGAGGAGCAAAGAAACCAGAAAATATTCACATTAAAGAGGCAGGAATCAGAGAATTTTGACTTCTTTTCTTAAAAAAACTACTCAAACTGATAATTGATCAATACAGTCTGCGATTAATTAAATAGTTGACAATTCACGTTGCAGCTCAATTGTAGTTTTCAAGTCCTGAGAAATGCCACGTTACCCGCTGTAACTTCAAAATCTAGCTATAGTGCATTCTAGCAAAGCCCGGTTGATTAAAGTCGCTGCTCTCCGGGCCTACAGAGCACAACTTACCTGCTGCACCGCACCAGTGGTTTGAGTCTAGACCCCCTCAGCTGAGGCCAAAACAAATTGAGACCGGACATGAGCACTACCGCCCTGCACTGTGGCAACGCACTGAGGCATGGCTCAACAGAGGATGAAATGCCAAAGAAGTGCCAGTGCTACCAAGAAGATGTCAATTAAGTCTAATGTGGGATAATGGCTGTGGAGGAAGTTGAGACAGACAAAATAAAGTGGAACTCCACTTGTATGTGAAACAAGAACAGCAAAATACTCTTTCGTGCAACCATTTGGAGTGTTGCTCCACGGCCGTGACTAATAAAGATTGATACCCTGAATGTGCAGAGGAATGTTTTGTGGACCACTGGAGTCTGTTTGACCTGCAGCATAATTTTGATTCCTGATTGTTGCTTGTTTTGTTACTAGCTTGGAAAGTTAAGCAGCAGGCAATGAGCGACTGATTTGTTCTGCTGTATTTGTTGTCTTACCCAGATGACCTGTTATTACTGAACATGGATTACTGAATTCGGAGAACAGGCTGTCACGGTTTTTAAGACTTGTTTGGTTGTAAACCTGCAACATCGCTCATGTGGCTGACCACAAGTTGGAACAGGCACCACATCGTGCACTGCGGTAGATATTCCTGCAAATTTGTACGTGATGAACTTGGTGGGAAAGTCAGCAGCCCAGCAGAAAACATTGGAACACCTCGCTTGTCTCTTTGTAACTGACCTTTGTTGTCAATGAGGAATGTGTACGAAGCCAGTGAGTCTTGGTAGTAGGTGACATCCTCCAAGATGTAGGCCAGATTCACGTCCACCCCGACCACGCCCAGGAGCAGGTTCCCGAAGTAACACGGCCGGCTCACAGTCATGATGAAGCCTGGAGGCAGAAAAAATAAAAACATCTAAATTAAGTTCATGCAACATCTCGCTAGTCTTTCTGAGCTCAATGTGTGATTGCAGTTTAGTTCTGTTGAGATTGATCCATTGATTTTAGTGCAAACTGACCGGTTTTAACAGTTAAAGGAGTTTATCAAAAGGAATTGTTGGGGAAGATTTGGAGATGCGCCGATTCACTTCCTTGCAGAGAGTTAAATAAGAGGATCATTACAACTCTCATGTCATACGAGCCTAAAAGAGTCTAAAAACTTGGTATTTTTTTCTCTATAAACGTGGTATTGTGTGATGGCTGCTCTTGTCAGCTTGCTTTTTAATCCCATCTGTGATCTTTGCCTAAACTTAACCAAATGCGACTGGAAAATACCCTCTAAGCATTAAGACTTGAATTAGAGGGAAACAGGTTGCCTGACTCTGTTCAAAGGTCATTTGGTCCTAATTTGACTCAAGATGTTCCTGACATATCGTGTTCACCAGAGAGGGATGGACAGACATACCAAAAAACATAATGCTTCTGGCCATGGCTACTGCTGGCACTGAGGCTCAGAAATGTAACAAACTACACTGTCTACAATGGATTACGTAGAGTTATACATTCAGCTGAAACATTCAGCTGAGCTCCTTCGTTGTTATGTAATTCATTATCCTGCCAGACTCTCTACAGTTGCATCCAAACCACTCACCATCTCCCATGGGGTCAGAGTAGGGCAGGCTGAAGCGGGCCAGGTCGATCATGCGGTTGGGCAGGTTGATGTAGAAGCGGCCCACTGTTGTCTCCAGGTTGCTCAGCTGGTTCAGTACCATCATGCTTCCCTTCACCACCGGCATCATGGAAGCTCCTGCTGATCCAGACGATGCCGCCACGAAGGAGCGGTCTCGGTCGGACATTCGTTCGACACCGTATTTCACCGAATTCTGCTCGGCAAGATCCCTCAGGAAGGCCAGCTCCTTCAGGCCTGTCACTCCCTCTGAAAGAAGGGGGGAAGGGATAGAGAGTGAGTTTGGGACATGACGGAATATGTTTGATTTAATCAAGCAGGGATATTAGGAACAAATCCGTGACTGACGGCCTGGCTTAAGGGCCTATTGAACAGAGTAACTGTGCAAGTGGAAAGAGGAGGGAGTGGTTGAAAGGAGGTACAAAGAGTAAACAGCTCTTCAGCAAAGAGCACATGACTCAAATTCCTATTATAAAAGGCAACCAACTGCTCTCTTTCCCCTCTAGCTGTAAAAGAAAAACAAAACAATTCCTTCAAGGAGCTGGAAAAAAAATGTTTTGCCACCAAACGGGCTGAATTCATCTAGATTCTCTGAAATGAGAGATGTGTTCAAGCTCCCGCAGCTCACACAATAAAGCAGTAAGAGGCTTGCATTAAAGGGGATCATTAATCAAAGTATATTCTATACATTGCCACGTGAATTACTCAATCTTTTATTGCATCATCAGCAGAGATATTTACTACATGCAGGTCCTGACTTGGGATCCTGCGTCATGATCTCTATGAGCTTTATTCATACAGTCCCGCGCATCTGCCAAACCCAACTGTCATCCGTGAAGCTCAAGAGATCACAACGCAAATAAATCCTTCATTACTTTAAAGAAAATATGCAGCTGAGACAGTAACGCACAGCTCAGACTCCATCTTTCCGAGCCTCATAAGGTCACTTAGAGGAGAATGGATAACCACGGCTCTGCAGCTGTCACCTGGAACATTTGGCATCCAACGACCTATTGGGGAGGCTAGCGCACAGAATGTCTGCCAGTATCCACTCATTGACTGGATTACAGCAGAATCCCGTTTTAATGCCAGGGCCTCACTCTGCTGATCGTCACGCTGGGCGACTGAGGGGGAGGCAGAGTCGTCATGGGTGGCAATGTCAAACGAGCACTAAGGAGAAATCTTGCTGACAGAACAGGTTCCTCCGCACTTTCATTCAGGTGAGATGATCCGGGGAAATCTAACTCTCAAAAGATACAGTTAGTGTTTCTGACTAAAATTGTGTATATGTATTATACTGTTGGCTATTTTGTGGTAATTATGCTGATCTTTGTCATCTTTCCTCATCACTCCTTACAACAGCAGGTCATCGGCATGTGAGGTAATCAGTCCATCATCACCCACTTACTCACTCCTTGTGGGTTTGTGCAACTACCTTGCCAAGATGAATTCAATTATTATAATTAAACAAATGTCTTGATCTACTCCCACCATCTGAGGAAGTGAAGACCCAGTGGATTCACTTTATTTTAGGTGGAAATGCCAATTAAATAACCAAAGTAGCAGGTGACATGCGGGGTTTTTCAGATTGCTCTTTGTGGAACTTAATACTTGCAACTCAAGCTCAGCTGGCTCTGTCGTTAAACGTCCTTCTGCCCTGTGATCCTCACCAGTATGTGTCTGATGGTGACATATATAAATGTACTTGATAGACAGTCTGTGCTACACTGACTATTGTACTTACTTACATGAATATACCTTGCTTTTTCTGCCAAGAAAATGCTGTCGAGGTGCCCAATCCTGCCCTTTGTCCAACTCTGAGAATAAGTCATATTACATTTAGAAATTATCCTATCAGGCGGGTTAATCCTCCCAGAACACATGTCTACATGTATACATGTAATTAAAACCATAAATACATTTATATAAAAAAAAAATCACTTTATTAAGTTATAGAGGTAAAATCATCACCCCTTAATTTTCTAGTACAGCGAAACAAAATATGGTGATATCGATTTCAAGTCATATCACCCGTACCTAGAGCCCGAGCTTCGTTTCAGCCATGCATCACATTGCTGCTGATCTCCTCCAACAATCGGCACTTCACATTTGGCAGGGGATGCAGGGAATAAGGCGCACACACCGTCAGTGGGCCTTTCAGCTGCGTGCACCAGCATCCGCAAACAAAACAAATGTCTTTTTGGATATGCAATGCTAATACAACTCAGAGGACGACAGATTTCTGCATCCTTTTCATCATGGAGCTCTTTAATAATAAACAGCCAAGGTCCTCTGTCAGTCACACACAGAGTGAGCAGTGCAGCCTTTGAAGTCTCACTCTGCCCTCTCTTAGATGTACCTCATTTCCATTCTCAGATGCAAAAATGATTTGTAATAATGGTGGACTAATGCATGCACAGCAGGCGTGAGTGTATGCGTGTGTGTTGCAGAGGGAGCTGGGAATTAGACGGGGCAGATGGATGGACAAGGACAATGAAAGAAGAAAAGGAAGCATACACACCACAACACACACACACGTGAAAAAAAAAAAAGCCTTTGAGGTTTCTGAGCACCTCTCAACCTTCAGTCTTCTCCTGAACACATTGTACCCAAGAACATAGAGGAGATATATCAAAAACACAGAAACAGCTCCCAGCAGAGCAACAAAAAGAGAAGCTCTACATGTGTGCAAAACTCACAAAAAAATTAATAATCAACATTAACATGGAGAACGAGAGATCACATATTCCAACTAAGTGTTGTCATACATGAAATAACCTGGAAGGCTATAGCTCTTTATTCAGTTTATTTAAAGGGTAACTCCACCAATTTCACACAGTAAAGTGTATTTAGAGGTCTCTGATGAATTGCCTACAGTGATGTCCCTCAAGGGCTAAATTGCATTGTGGGTAATGTGGGTGTCTGGTTTTGAAAAAGCAGTCCACTGGTCTACCACTGAACACTGTAACACAGTTGGACTCATTACGGACAGTTTAAAAACAAAATAGTCTAAATCAATACAGCAGAAGCAGAAAAATCACCGTTTTTATTCCTTTTCAAAACCTGGTGCCTACATTACCCACAATGCTAGACAGTCAGTGAGTGACATTACTGGAGGCAATTTATCAGATTGCAGTCAGCTTCCTCTGGAGCCACAAAAAGTAAAAGAATTGATACAAAAAATATAAAAACCCTGAACAGCAAAATCTTTGTGATAATGGTGTGATAACACTCACGTTTAATCATTTTGACATTTACTTTAAGGTCACTTGCTGCAATAGTGTCTTACAGCAGAAAAAAAACGTTTTGTGGAATCATAAGGTCCAGGTGAAAATCAAACAAACTAAAAACAAAAGGTTTAGTCTTAATTACTAGTGACCTACCATTCATGAGAGCGTAGGTGAGGATCATGACGGAGTTGTTGAGGTGTCGGTTCTCCTCTCTGACCACACTGAGCGTCGCTCTCTTCTCCTGCTCGGACGACTCTCGAGTCGTGATACCAGAGGACAGGTAGATGATCACCATGTCTGTGGCTGTAAGAAGACAGAAACAAACACAACATTTAAATCAATTGATTTAAAGCAAAATATCCCCATAAAACCTTTTTTCACGAGAGCTGGAACTGATCACGGGACACATTCCTAATCTGCAGCGTTTTCTTACTGGTGCTCTGTTTGCAGAGACTGCTGGTGTTTCGGAGCAGCTGGAAGGCCTTCTGGAAGCCCGCTGGGTGCTGTGTGGCCCCATCAGACGCCTTGATGTTGGAGATGAAGGTACTCATCTTCCTCTTGGTCTCACTGGTGGCTGGAGAGAGCAGACTCTTATAGCACTGGTCCAGAGAACAGGAGCGAACCGTCTCTGCCACGGAGAGGATGGAGATCTGGAGGAGTGACAATGACATTAAATGAGGGAACGATGAAAACACTGAATATGCATTCTTCTAAATAAAGCAAAGAGAGAGGAATTATCCTTTTTACTGACCTTGTCATGTTCATCTACGGAGTTGAGGATGACCAGTGCCGAGTCCCTGGCGATCTGAAGCTGGGTGTCGGTGACAGACGCTCCGTGGTCGACCATCACCACGATGTGTTTAGACTGAGGACGCACCGCAGACACATACACAGGCCTGCAGCAACACAAACATGCATGTCGACATCAGACAACGGACTGCTCAGTAAAATACGTACATCCTCAACCCACTATAAACACATACTGTGAGAGCATTCGTACACTGAAAATAAATACAATACAGGCAAAAATAAACTGTTTAACATCAGATCTAGGTGAATTAACTGTGGAAACACATAGTTTCCTTTGAGCAAGAGAAAGTGGTAACCAAAGCCACAACGTCTTTCAGTTTCTGTTCGTCCAGTCTGCACGAGA